>PVJN01047329.1:0-16118 GCA_004026805.1 Lasiurus borealis
AAAAAAAAAGGGCTGTTTTTTTTTTTTTTTTTTTAAAAAAAGATAAACAAAATTGAAAACCTCTACCAAGACCAAGAAAAAAGAGAGAAGACTAAAATAAATAAAATCAGAAATGAAAGAGAAGACATTATAGTTGATATCAGAGAAATACCAAGAATCCTAAAAGACTTCTGTGAGAAAGTATACACCAACCAATTGTATAACCTAGAAGAAATGGACAAATTCCTGGAAACACACAACCTTCCAAGTCTGGATCAAACTAAATGGAAAATCTGAATAGATCTATAACAAGTATGAAGATTGAATCAGTCATCAAAAACCTTCCAACAATTAAAACCCAGGACCATATGATTTTCCTGGTTATTTTCACCAAACATTGAAAGAGGAATTAATGCCAATTCTTCTCAAACTCTCCCAAAAATTCAATACTCCTGAACTAATTTTAAGAGGCCAGCATTACCCCAAACCAAAGCCAAATAAGGAGAGTATAAGAAAAGCACAAACCAATATCCCTGATGAACACACATGCAAAAGTCCTCCATGAAACACCAGCAAACCAAATCCGCCAGCACATAGACCAATGGGAACTCAGAAATACACCCACCTCTTTCTGGCCAGTTAGGATTTGACAAAGGAGGCAAGAACATACCATAGACCATGTCAATCAAGCCAGATCTATTCCTAGGATGCAAAGACGAGTCAACAAAGGCAGATCGATAAATGTGATCCTATCGCATTAAAACAATGAAATCATAAAATCATTTCCATAGACGCAGGAAAAGCATCTGACAACAGTCAACATCATTTCATGATAAAAAAAAAAACTCTCAACAAATTAGGTGGCGAAGGAATGGACTCCACACAATAAAAGCCACGGATGGCAATCCCACAGGTAGCATCATTTCCAAGGGTGGGAAGTTAAAAGCCCTTCCTCCCAGATCAGGAACAAGACAATGATGTCCATTCTCACGTCAGAAAAAGTGTGGGGAATCCTGGCCGGAGCAATTCAGCAAGAAGAAATGCAAGCGATTCAAACAGGGAAGGGAGAAGTAAAAATGCTCTCTGCACCAAGACGATACTTTACAGGTGCCACCAAAAACTCTTAGAACCAATCAATGAATTCAATAAAGCTGTAGAATACAAGACAACCTAAAAAAAAATCAGTTGTTTCTACATGCAACAGAAACTATCTGAAAGAAAAATCAAACCAATCTCACTTACAATGCCATAAAAAACAAAGCAAAACAAAACAAAACAAAACAAGGAAGGATAAATGTAACGAAGGATGTAGAAGACCTGTATCCTGAAAACTAGAAGACGCTGATGAAAGAAATGGAGTAAGACACAAATAAATGCAAAGATATCCTGTGGTCTTAGACTGGAAGATTCGTTAAATGTCCATACTATCTAGGGCCATCTATAAATTTGATGCAATTCCTATTAAATATCAATGGGATATTTCACAGATCTAGAACAAAATATCCCCAAAATGTATATGGAACCAAGAGAGAGAGAGAGAGAGAGAGAGAGAGATCCTGAATAGTCTCAGCAATCTTGAGAAAGAATAACAAAGTTGGAGATATTATAATCCCTGATATCAAATGATACTACAAGCCCACTGTAACAAAACAGCCTGGTGCTGGCATAAGAACAAGCCTACAGCCGAAACCGGTGTTGCTCAGTAGATAGAGCGTCGGCCTGCAGACTGAAAGTTCCCAGGTTTGATTCCGGTCAAGGGCATGTATCCTGGTTGCAGGCACATCCCCAGTAGGGGGCGTGCAGGAGGCGGCAGATTGATGTCTCTCTCTCATCGATGTTTCTAACTCTCTATCCCTCTCCCTTCCTCTCTGTAAAAAAATCAATAAACTATATTTTTTTAAAAAAGAGAGCAAGCCTATAGACCAATGGAAACTCAGAAATAAACCCACCTCTTCTGGCCAGTTAGGATTTGACAAAGGAGGCCAGAGCATACGATGGAGGAAAGACAGTCAGTTCAATAAATGGCATTAGGAAGAACGGATAGGTATATGCAAAAGAAAAAAAATGGAACCAATTTACCCCATTTCCAAGAATAAACTCAAAATAGATAAAAGACTCGTGAAACCCTAAAAAATCCTAGAAAAAGACACAGACGGTAAAACATCAGACACCTCCCGTAGCAATATTATTTTTGCCAAACTATCTCCCAGGGCAAGGGGAACAAAGGAAAGAATGAACAAATGCGACCACATCAAATGAGAAAGCTTCTGCACAGGGAAGACGCCATCAACAAAACGAGAGGCGCTCACCGAACAGAGAACCTGTTTGCCCATGACACCTCCGCTAAGGGGTTAATTTCCCATCGGGATAAGGAACTTACCCAGCCGGACACAAGCCCAGACAGACAACCCAGTGACAAAACAGGCAGGGGACTGGGGAGACACTTCTCCAAAGGGGACGCTCGGATGATGGTCAGAAGACGCATGGAAAGATGCTCGCCCTCACAAAGCATCGGACAGATGCAGATGACGGCCACCAGGGGGTGTCACCTCACCCCGGCCGGACTTAACTCTCGTCGATAAAGCAGCAAACGGTCGAACGTGGGGAAGGATGAGGAGGAGAGGGAGCCAGCATGGCCTGTCGGTGGGAAGGCCGCTTGGTGCAACCACCCTGGCCACCAACATGGCGTTTCCTCAAAACCCTACAAATGGGACTGCTCTGGGCCCATTACCCCGCCTCTGAGAAGGCACCCTTAGACGTCTGAGACACGGATGTGTAAGAATATATGAGCCCTTATGTGCGTGGCAGCCATTGTTTGTAAGAGCCGAGATCTGGAAACAGCCCCGGCGCCCGTCCGTGGACAGGTGGAGAGAAAAGCCGTGCTACATGGACACGAGGGAATACGATGGGACTATTAAAAAAAAAAAAAGAAAAAAAAAAAGAGGACATATTTACCGTTTGCGACAGCGTGGATGGATCTGGAAAGCGTTAGGCTAAGGAAGTAAACCGATCTGAGTGGACCAGGGGCCTGGGCCCTTTGGGGTCTGTGGCTTCCATGGGGCTTCTTGGCTCCAAGGGGGACCTTCTCCAAAGCCTGGGGGTGTCCTGGTGGGAAGGAGACTTGGCTTGGGGGCTTTTGGGGTCTCCAAGTGTTGGGAACAAGCTGGCTCCTACAGAACAGCCGCTCACAGATCACCGGGGAGTGAGTCAGGGACACAGGGACCCAGGCGCCCTGGGAATGCAAATGGATTCATAGCTGTTGGAGCAGGTTGGATTTTTTAAAAAATACATTTTATTGATTTTTCACAGAGAGGAAGGGAGAGGGACAGAAAGTCAGAAACATCGATGAGAGAGAGACATCGATCAGCCACCTCCTGCACACCCCCCACTGGGGATGCGCCTGCAACCAAGACACATGCCCTTGACCGGAATCGAACCCGGGACCCTTCAGTCCGCAGGCCGACGCTCTATCCACCGAGCCAAACCCGTCTCGGCTGGATGGATTTTTTGAAAGGCATCTGGACACCAGTGGGGAGGAGGCAGGCGGGGCGGAGGGACAGGAACACAGCTGTCCCACTCCCGTGTGGCTGGTGACCGCAGGCTGAGGTGCTGCCTGCATTTCCTCCGTGGCCCCGGCAGCCCTGTTACTGGCTCAGCCCATTGGACAGACGGAAAAACTGAGACCCCGCAGGGCCGGGGCAAGGCCCTGGCCTGCCAGGAGGGACAGCCGGGGCCTGGACCCTGCCTCCCCTGCCTCTGGTCGCTGAGCCCTTTTCCTAGGTGAGGAGGGTCTCAGGGGATCCGCGTGGCTCCAGAGGGGCAGCCGTGTGGGGGCAGGGCGTGGGCAGGGGCAGAAGCGCCTTGGGGAGGGGGGGTGCTGGGACGGCCGCAGCCAGGCCGTGAGGAGCGCTGAATCCTATTGGGCGACGTGTTCTGGCCGGTTCCAGGTGCCCTGAGGGGCCTCAGGCCACCAGCAGGCACAGTGTCTCCGCCGGTCGACGGTCAGACACAGGGGCTGGTGGTGAGGTCTGGTGCCACCTGCAGTCCCGGTCTGGCCCGGAGGCCCCCCTCGGTGCCTATACTTGGCAGGACTACAAGGAGGGTTTTGTTGACCCCTCAGCCAGGACAGGAACGTGGGTGGTGGGGACCCTGGGCCGCGGCCACGGGTGCAAATGTCCTCAGGTGGGGCCACTAGGCCAGCCCCGAGATTCCTGCCTCTGCCCCCCCTCCCACAGTGTCCTGGCTTCTGGCCTGACACCTTCCCCCCTTCTCTCCCCTGACCCCTCCCTCCCCCAGGCATGGCTCTGCTGTCCAGTGACTCTCCCCAGAGTCCCAGCTGCCGGGGGACCTGCTGCAGGCCCTCAGGGCTACTTCTGGGCGCGGGGACATGGCATGTGGCGGGGGGGAGGGGGGGGCTATGGGGTCTGAGTGCCCCTGAGTGAGCTGAGCCGGGCACGGTGGGGGACTGTGGGGGACAGTGGGGGACATCCCCCTGACGTCAGGGCCAGCCGAGCCCCTGCAGGACTTGGCACCGGTCACCCTGTTCCCGAGCGCCCCTGCAGCTCCCTGACCACACCCGCTTGCCCCACCTGAGCGCCGGCCCCTGCTTTTCCCTCCCTGCCCGGTGCCCTCACCCTGCAGCCTCGCTCTGCTCTGGGGCCGCCTCCGCTCCGTCCCCGCGCGGGCTGGGTGCGGGCACGTGGAGACCAGCATCGTCCTGCTGCTTCTGGGGTGACAGCGCTGTGCCCTCCCCGTCGAGCTGCAGGTGGAGGAGACCAGCTGGGCCTCTGCCCCCTCTGACCCCAACCCCCCCATAGCAGAACCCGCTGCCAACGGAAATGAGGTCCCCCCCACCACCACCCCGGGGCAGCCGAGCCGCCTGGGGTCGGTGGTGGCCGCTCTGTGGCCTGGGCCCCTCGCTGTGTGCGCCACCTGAGGCAAACCCCACGCCTCCGTCTCCTCCTTTGCCTCGGGGACAGTGGGGGGCAGACCCCGGGAGCGGGAGGCTGAGAAGGGCGTCCGGTGAGCGGGGGTGAGGAGCCCCGGGACCGCCTGCATCTCCCCTCCAGTCCGCCCACCCGTGGGCCTGGCTGTGGGCCCGCTCTCAGGGGTGGCGGGCGGTGTGACACCTGTCCCTGGGCTGCCGCGGTGGGGGGTGGCCCTGGGGTGCTGAGGGCACGGCCGGCACCACTGCCATCAGGAGAGCGAGAGGCAGCGGCCGAGAGGGGCGCAGGGGTACAGGGGGAGGACTCGGCTCCTCTCCGTGTGGGTCTGGGAAGAAGTGACCGGGAGCAGCCGGGAGGCTGGGGACACCAGGGGGCAGCCCTGTCCGGCCGGGCCTGGGCCTGGGAGCCCAGAGCCACGCCCAGGACCGTGGGCGCAGGTGCCGGTGCCAGACCGGCCAGGGAGGCGGGACCCCGGCCAGCGAGGAATGGACGGGCAGGGAGGTCTGGTGCCACCTGCAGTCCCGACCAGAATGGGCTCTTGGTGGCGGTCGCTCTCTTAGCCTACATGCGAGGCAGCGGCTCAGCTGCGGCCACCAGCCCCGCGGCGGCCACCTCGGCACCGAGGGCTCCCGGGGACGCGGCCCCCCGCAAAGCGGGGCTGTGGGGCCTCGGCTCGGAGGAGCGGAGCCGCTTTCCCAGGCTGACCCTGGCGCCCCGGCCCCGCGGGCGGGCGCGGTGACCTCGGCTCACCCCCGCGGCCCTGGCACAGCTCCGGTCTGGCCCGGAGGCCCCCCTCGGTGCCTATACTTGGCAGGACCACAAGGAGGGTTTTGTTGACCCCTCAGCCAGGACAGGCCCAAGTAGGGGGGCTGGCCCCTTTCATCTCCCTGGTCCCCAATTACCCCTTTCTCTGGCCTGGACGAGAGGTTTTTAAATAGCATCGCTCCGGGGCCGGGGGGCGCGGGCCGGGGGCGAGGGCTGGCCTCTGAGGCCGCTCACAAAGGAGCCGCTCGTCCTGGAGACGAGAAGAAAGGAGGCCCCGCTCGGGTTTAAAAATAGACGCCGGGTCCGCGGTGTTCTGGCCCCGTCACCCCGCCTGGCCTCGGGACACGGCGATCCTCCTCTGGGGCAGAGCCCCCCGCGCCCGCCACCCACCGGGCGAGGCAGCCCTCCCCGCTTTGAGCTCACGCTTTTTCCATCCAAACAAGGCCGCGTCTTCACTCCAGGTGCCCCCGGCCTGCCCCTGGGCCGAGTGAGGGCTGATGGATGGAGGAGTCACTGGGCGCTGCGGTCCCAGAGCCCCGGGCGGCAGGGGCGCAGGGAGGAGCGGGGACCGAGGAATATGGAGGGAGGGTGGGCGGACATGGGGTCCCCAGGCTAGAGACCCACCCACAACGCCTCTGAGGAGTAGGGCAGCCTGGCCTCAGGTGTCAGGCAGCCTTGGGGTTTGCCCAAGCTAAACTGATTGACTAAAGGAGCTCCACGCGGAGCCAGAGATGTGGGGGACTCTGGACCAATGAGGGAAACTGAGGCTGTCGCCCCGGGCGGGGCAGCCGGCACTGGAAGTGGGAAGACGTCCCTGCTCCTGGGCGTGTCTCGCCGCGTCCGGCTCTGGAGGAGAACAGGGGGGTGGAGGTGGGGCAGTGGGGTTTGCTGTCCCTCGGGGCCCCAGCCCCAGCAGCCCCTTCACTGTGGTGCGGCCAGTAGACTTGGGGGTCTGGGCGAGGGATTTCCGAGTTGCCTCCTCTGCTCAGAAAGGTTTTTGGGGTTCAAGGGCACAGAGGCTCCTGATGGGCGGGAACGGTGGGTTTCAGGAGTAGGTTCTGATGCTGAGGGCTCCGAGTCCATGTCCGTGCTGCCGCCACCTTCCTGGGCAAACCTGGGCCCAGCTGCCTCTCAGGGGACAGTGGACAGGGCCAGCCGGGAACGTGGCTGCCACTGTCTGCCCTGACTCTCAATTCCCCGGCTGTAACACAGGGACCAGCCCATCCGCTCGTTTCTGTGAGGACTGAGTGAGGCTGTGAACGTTTGCCTCTCGGGACAGGAGAGGAAAGTGCATGTAGGGGTGTCCTCCTTAGGGGTGACTGGTTCTCAGTAGCACATGGCCACTTGCAGCCGTTTATCTTTCATTTTGCTCAGGACCTTGGGAAGCTGGAAACGTCATGACTGGAGGGGTTTCAGAGGCCGTGAAGCCCGGACGAAGGCCGTAGAGTGTTGTGATCCTAAAATTGCTAGCCCGCGAAAAGTTTCACTTCCCACCCATCCGTCCATCTATCCGTCTATCCATCCATTTACATCTTCTATTTGTCAATCCTACAATCCATCCATCCATTCACCCATCCATCCACCCATCCATCCATCCATCCATCCATCCATCCACTTATCCATCCATCCACCTATCCATCCACTCATCCATTCTCCCATCCATCCATTCACCCATCCACCCACCCACCCACCCATCCAGCCATCCATCCATCCACCCATCCATCCATCTATTCACCCATCCATCCATCCACTCATCCATCCAGCCATCCATCCATCCACTCATCCACCCATCCACCTATCCACCTACCCATCCAGCCATCCAGCCATCCAGCCATCCAGCCATCCATCCATGCACCCATCCACCCACCCATCTACCCATCCACCCATCCATCCATCCACCCATCCACCCATCCACCCATCCACCCATCCATCTATACATCCACACATCCATCCATCCATCCATCCATCCACCTATCCATCCACCCACCCATCCACCCACCCTTGTCATCCTCCATCTATCCACTCCTCACTCTCCTCTCCGTTAAGCATCTGCAAACACTTCCTCCACGTGGGTCACAGGGAACCCAGATGTGTCAGACCCACCCATTGGGAGGGACGCCTGGGCTGCCATGGAGACCTCACAGAGTCTCGGAACGGGGAGTGGTCTGGGGGAACCACGAGGGGCTTCAGAACCAGCCAGGGGAGGGGTGGAGGGCCGAGTGAAAAAGGTGAAGAGATTATGTCCCCCCAAAAAACCAACAAAAAAACAACACCCCAAACTTACAGACCCAGACCACAGGAGGGTGATCACCAGAGTACAAAGGGAGGTGGCGGGGAGGAGGAAGGGGGGTGGGAGACAAATGTGGCAGAAGGAGGCTTGATTGTGGGGGGTACACACCAATGCGGCATACAGATGGTGTGTTACAGAACTGCACGCTGGAAACCAGCATCCTGTTATGAACCACTGTCGCCCCCATGGATTTAATTATTAAAAAAGGAAGAACCGGGCAGGGGAGGGACGCGATGCTGCAGGGGCTTCCTGGAGGAGGCGCCGCAGCTGCCCCGGACCAGAGCGCGGGGGTGTTCTCCCCTGGCCGCCAGGCCCGTCTGCTCACGCAGCCGGAGCCGGGAGCCGCCCGCGCCCTGCAGTCTGAGCCCGGGTCCCCCGGTGCCGGCGTCGCGCGTTTCCGAGGCTCGAACAGATAAACACATCAGCGCAGCCACAGCCAGACACAAATAATAACCGTCCCCAGAGCGGGAAACAAATGGGATGCTGTCGCTTACATCTCAATAAACGGCAGAATTTATCTTCCTGTGCGGGTCCTCGCCTCCTCTATTTCATTTACGGCGGGTTTTTTAATAAAAAAATAAGGCTGATAAAAATCAAAGCAACATAATCAAGAGAGAAAAGTTTGACATTTATAGATGTTGTTTATTCCTCCAGGGTTTTAAAGTATTAAAAAGGCGCGCCGAAATTAGTTTCCCATCAAACGTCAAGCTCCCGTCAGCTTCTCTCTCGCCCACCAACTATTTGAACTTTGTTCTTGGGGACCAGCGTCTCCGGGAGGCCGGGGAGAGAGTCCCCGGGGCCGCTAAGACTCTCGGGGTGTCTCGTTGTCTCTCTGATGGGCTTGGAGAAGGCGCCCGCCTCTCCTTGCCGTGTGCCCCCTTTCAGAGAAATACTCCTTGCTGTTTCCCCGTGTCCCCGAAAACCCCCTCTGGCTGCAGAGGGCGATGGGAAAGGTCTTCTGACCCCCCCGCCCCGTCCAGCCTTCTCTGGCTGGATCCACGCCAGGCCCCACACCAGCCGATGGAGGCTGTTCTCTCAGGGAGCAGAGAGGGAGCACAGCCGGGGAGGGCAGGAAAGGCAGGGTCTGGGGTGGGGAGCGTCCCTTCCTGGCACAGAGACCACGTTAAGCCACGGGGAGGGAGGACACCCCAAAAGGAGCACAGGTTCCCGGGGCACGGAGACCACAGAGCATCCGGTGCCCGGAGACGGGTGTGGCCAGCACCTCCTGGGGTCCCTTTCCCGTCTTAGAGACGGAGCCCAGGGTTCCCGGACCCCTAGACCCCCGTGAGCATCTGTGTCAGGGGGAGGAGCAGGGATCTGGAGGCGGGGCCTGCACGCCTGGGCACCGGACACGTTCCTAGGCCCCGTGGCTTCTCCCCCGGAGTCTGTCCCCACGCCTGCTGGTCCCTGGGCCTCAGTTTTACCGTCTGAAAAACGGACAGAGAGCGCCCCCAGCCCAAGGGATCACAGGCACCAAACACTCTTCTCCCTCCTGATCCTGCAACTCTGTGGTCCACCGGGGCGTGGTCCCAGAACCAGCCTCTGAAGGCGTCTTCTCCCCTCCACCCCCCGTCCCTGCTCCCCACCTTCCCCTCAGGCAGCATCGGGGTGCGGAGGCCAGGCCTGCAGGTCCCGCTTCTCCCTCTACCCCCTCCCTGCCCTCCCCTGGGCGCAGCCCCAAGGAAAGACAGTCTTCCAGATTCCAGAAGCTTCTGAAAGGGTTGCATCATCCTGCAGGCCCACGGCTCCCCAGACGCGCAGAGCTGGATGGCTGGGGGATGAGATGGGGAGGACAGCGATGCCAAGACGCAGCGCTTCCCGGTGATGAGAGAGGGAGGACAGAGCGGGGCTGCCAGTCTCGGGAAACGCGTGCCAGCCGCTGTCAGGGACATGTCCTGCCTCGTCGGGGCGAGTCGCAGGAACAAGTGAAGGAGGGCAGAGGGGAGAGGGAGTGGCTCCTCTCGTGCTGGGCTGGGCTGGACAGGAGACCACACAGCGGAGACCAGGAGGACTGCATTAGGGGAGCATAGCTGGGCCCCAGGACTTCGCCCCCCAACCTCCATCCTTCCCAGTGTGGCCAGGGGAGCCAGCACACAGACACCCCAGGGTCTACAAAGGTGCAGGGACCTGGGGGGCCCAGCCACATCCCAGGGAGGGGCCCAGGAGACAGAATACATCCATCAACTTTAGCTTTAGACCCGTGGTTCCCAGCGTGGGGCACACGACCCACAGGAAACTAATTTGATTTTTAAGGGGGGCCATTCGAGAAGGAGTGATGAACAGTGAGGTTTTTTTTGCATTTGTCATGGTACAGGGTCTCGTAGACAGCACATCTATCTATCTATCTATCTATCTATCTATATATATATATATATACAATATCTATCTATCTATCTATCTAGTAAGATATGTATGCATTTCAGTTCTCTGATAGATGTTTTGAAACTGGGTTACTTTTTTCATATCACTTCATATCATTGTTACTTTTAAACAATCCCTTAGTGACTTCTTCCTCAGTCCTCCATTCTCTCCTTTTTCTCTCTCATGGGTGCCGTGTTCTTTAGGAGCCTGTTCAGACCAAGTTAAGGGCCTTTTCGGTTTCCTCCAGCTCAGCGGTTTTCCACCTTCCTAAGGCCGCGGCCCTTTAAGACGGCTCCTCACGTGGTGATGACCCCCAACCATAAAATTATTTCCGTTGCTACTTCATCACTGTCATCTTGCTACTGTTATGAACTGTCATGTAAATATCTGATAGGCAGGATGTATTTTCATGGTTACAAATGGAACATCATTAAAGCATAGTGATTAATCACAAAACAATATGTAATTATATATTGTGAAAATTTATTTCTAATGACAAATAAATGAAATTCTGTCTTGAATCGTGGTGTAGCATGGCTAACAGTCTTCCTAGGACAACAGTAAACTACATGGCTACACTTTGCGACACCGAGGAGCGGTGTGTGGGTTCCTAAGACCATGGGAAATAGGTGTTTTCTGATGGTCTCAGGTGACCCTTGTGAAAGGGTCGTTCGACCCCCAGAAGGGTCGCGACCCACAGGTTAAGAATCACTGCTCCAGCTGAACAGGAGTTCACTTTTCCGATCATAGGAATTCTATGTCCCCGGGAATTCAGGGTTTCAGAGACGCTTAGGCGGGGCGTGGCCAGAAGAGGCTGGGAGCCCCTGGGGTAGGCGATACACCCTATTCAGAAACAGCTGGGGCTGCGGGACAGGCGCCGGGCCAGGGTGGGGAAGGGCGACAGCCGCTAACAAACCCAGCCTGCGGATTTCAGCGGCCCGGTCCGGTCAGAGCCGCTCCCTGGCCCACTCCACACGGGGGTGTCCTCTGCAGGCGACTCAGGGACCCGGGCCCCTGCTGTCTTGGGGCTCAGCCGTCCTCTGGGGCATCAGAGCCCTCCTCCTGCAGCGGTTGGGAGGGTGCACCTGTGTCACAAGGACCCCGGCCTGGAGCTCCCCCGAATCCTTTGGAGAACAAAGGTGTCCACGCCTGGAAGAGAGGAGAGTTAGAAATAGGGGTGGTGGTGGGGGTGGGGGTGGGGAGCAGGGCAGGAAGTCCCCCCAGAGATGCAGGGCCACGCAGAGAACAGGATGGGGTGCCGTCTGGGGAAGGGGGAGGCTCTAGCAGGGGGCCCCCGGGGTTCCCTGGGCCTGCGCCCTGAGTTTGCTTCTCCTGGTTCTCCTTCCTGTGGAAGACGGGGCTGTGCCAGCCGCGCTGTGCGTGCTGAGAAAGCAGCAAGGCCTCGGAGGGCAGCGAATCTGAGAGCGGGACAAAGCGAGGGACCCCCGCTCCTGCCCCTGACAAGAGCGGTAAGAAACGAACAAAAGATGGCAGCCGAAGGCCTCAAGTGCTTGCTTTTGGCCCGTTGACCAGATGACTGGAACCGTCTGCATTATCGATGCGGCACGGGGTTTTCATGATTTCTGTCTAAAGACGTCTCTTTTTGGTAATGACCAATGTGTTTTTTAAGGAAAAAAAAAAGAAAAAGCCTGGTTTCTCCTCAATACACCTTGCAAGGTTTTTAAATGGTTTCATATCTGGTCAAGTTGAGACTTTTAAGAACCTCATTTTTAATCTGTAATGAAAGTTTACAGCTTGTTTTTTTTTTTGCAAAAAAGTCAACAAACTACAAGCACCTGTTAATAAAGGTCTTTAATAATAATAATAATAATAATAATAATAATAATAATAAAAGACAAGAGCATTCCTGACCGTCCTCCCAGCCCTGCTAAGTCAGCGTGGCAGAAATCCCCCCACTTCCACTTCTGAACGAGTCATCTCCCAGCCACTGACCCCCAACTCTGCTCCTCGGCCGTCCGTCCCAACCATCTCTGCCGCACTCGGGGCTCACTCTCTCGCCCCATTTCCACAGCCTGAACCAAAGTCTTCGTTCCCTTTTGTTCCCTCACTCGGTGCCACCACGTTCCCTCTCACGCTCCCAGGAGTCAGACACAATCTCTTCATCTCCAGCCAGCCGGTCAGCTTGCTGCCGAGGCCGCCTGCAGCCACAAGGAACAGTTTTGCGGCCCCGCCAATACCACGGCGCGTAAGAAACATGTTCGTAGAAATGCCTTCCCTTAATTTGTGCCATACCCTGTGGTACGTAATTATTAATAATGACTACACCGCTCGCTAATGACTGTCACCGTGTTGCGTTCATTTCCCTCACACGCAGGCGCACCATTCCCTCCACTAATACCAGCAGAGAACATGGCGGCAGCCGATGGCCACGCCCTCAGTCCGGGACTGACTCGTTTGGTGTCTGCCACAGGCAATACCTCGCTTTCGGAGAACGAGTTTATCTGCATCGTGCTTATAAATGTGTGCAGTTATTCAGTGTCTGGCCGGTTAATGTTCGAGAAAAGTATTCATGTTTATTAAAATGTTCTGTTGCTTGATGTTAACTCTTGCTCATTGATGCTAGCCCTTTGCGTTCAGCGTGTCTCTATGAAAATAAGCCCGCATTCCTATGAAAATGGAAGCTTTTGTGTTTTTTTGTTTTATATATTTTATTGATTTTTTACAGAGAGGAAGGGAGAGGGATAGAAAGTCAGAAACATTGATGAGAGAGACATCGATCAGCCACCTCCTGCATACCCCACACTGGAGATGTGCCTGCAAGCAAGGTACATGCCAACGACCGGAATCGAACCTGGGACCTTTCAGTCCACAGGCCGACGCTCTATCCACTGAGCCACACCGGTCTCAGCAAAACTTTTGTTTTGTTGTGTTTTTTGCGGCCCACATATACTTAAACCTTGTTTAATTGGCCTGTGTTAGCCTTTGAGTTGGACACGCGTGATCCAAAACATCCCTTCTGGAACCAGCCTTGCCCACTGAGAGGAAGGGGTTCCCAAGCGGGGAGCTTTGCCCCTACGGGCAACGGTGTGGGGCAGGAGGTCGGCAAACTCCTTCTTCCGCAGAGCCAAATACCCACAGGACAACCATCGACCTTCCTTCGGAGAGCCACACTTTTTAAACTTCACCGTCTTCTCACGCCACTTCTTCAGCACAGACTCGCCCGGGCCATGGTGTTTGGTGGAAGAGCCACATTCCAGGGGCCCAAGAGCCGCCGTTTGCGACCCCCGGTGTGGGAGCGCGGAGGTCACGGCAGGCCAGGCCGGGCGGAGGCGAGGCTGAGGGGGAGGGTGCGGACCTCACGCTGGTCCCGGGGCTCAGGCCGGACTCGCAATGCGGGCGGAGGAGCTGTGGCTGAGGGTGGGGCCTCCTGCCGTCCCGGGTGGGCGAAGGGCACCCACGGAGCGGGGGCACCGGTGGGCACAGCGCTTGCCGGAGCCTCCTGCTGCTCCCACCCCCCGCCTCTGCAGTGCCCGGGGGCTGGCAGGGCCCGGAGTCTCCCGGGGGAACGGGTCGCCGGCCAGGGCATGAGCGCGCCCCAGCCAGGGACGGGCCGCGTCCTGCTTTGAAGGCGTCTTTATTTTTAAACCTCTCTGCCCGGTGCCAGCGAGGCTATTTTCTGAGACCCGCCATTCACCGCCGGGCCCGGGGCTCCTGGGAAACCCTCATTAAAGCGTTCGCGGGCAGAACCAAATAGTTGGCCCCCGGGTATCCAGGTTCCTTGAGAGCCCGGTGCCCATGGCGTGGCCCCCTGGCCCGGGTCCCCCCCGGGAGCCGGCGAGGGCACTTGGCCGGCCCCCGAGATCTTGTTAGCGTCTGTTCCCTCAGAAATCAGATCTGTCTTCCCAACCCCGCTCCCCGGGGCTCATGAATAGTCTCTCTGTGGCCACACACGCCCGAGTCCCACCGCCACCCAGGAGGGCGCCCAGTCCGGGGAGTCATTAATTAGCACAATGAGCCGAGGCCAGGACCTTGGACAGGGCTGGAAGGCTTTGTGTGGGCGAGCAGGCAGGGGTGGGAGCGCTGAGGGCCGGGTCCTAAGTGGCCCCCCGCCCTCGGTGGGGTCACCTAGGGGAAGAGGCCGCAGCTCGGCTCTGGGAGTGGAGCCGAAGCACTGGCTTTGAACTCCAGATCGCCTCGATTTGCTGTGCAATCACTGGCTCCATGACTGAACCTTGCCCTGGAATTGAGGGAAAAGAGGTAGAGAACAAAAGACGGGGTGTCCTCCCCCCAAAATGTTTATGCACTTTAATAGCACATCATCGCTCACTTGTGAAAATGGAATGTATTTTAAGAAACGCTGGCTTTATAATGATTCAGAGTGGGGGCATACTTTTTATTTTTTTGGCGGAGGGGAGAGGGACTCCTTATATTGCTGGGGAGGGGAGGTTCTTTAGAGGAACGGAGATAACGTGCTGAGTAAAAGGCAGAAAGAGCCACGTAGGACGCTCTCAGGGGGTGCCAGGCCCCGTGCCAGCCACTTCCAATGAGCATCGTGTAAGATTACCGGTCGCCATAAACATACCCATTGCTCAGATGGAAAAACCGAGATCTGAGGAGTAAGGGACTCGCCGTTAGCGCCCAGCTCCCAAGCGGGACCCTGGGCTGTGACCTGTGAGTTCCAGCTCCTGGGGCTGGAGCCTGTCTAAGCCCGTGGCCGAGAGCAAGGCCCTGGTGGCTGTGCCGGTGGCTGTGCTGGTGGCGTCCCGGCTCCCAGCTTCCCGGCACCTGTGTGGCCGCTCCGGCTGCTGCCGCCACCGCTGCTCCTGACTTCCGCCGCCGCCTCCAGAGTCCACGCTCTGGAACCGCAAGGCGAGCAGAGGGACGCGGCCACCGCGGAGCCAGCCCCCCGGGGACTGGGGAAGGAACCCACGGAGGCCCAGACCGTCGCCCGGGGGGCCCAGGTTCGTGGCAGGGGGGAGGGTGGGAGGGTGGGAGCCGGGAGGCGTAAAACCCCCAAATAACCTGGGGAAGGAGATGGGGGGATTCACACCTTTAACCCACAGGCCTGAAGGCAGGGGAGCGAGCAGAGCGGAGAGTCATGGTGAGGGAGAACGGAGGCCCGGAGAGGGTCTCGCCTGGAAGAGAGGGGCCGGGGGTGGGGGGTGGACATGGGCAAGATCATGACGGTTCATCCTGTTTCATCCGGCCCTCGCCTCTGAACAGATCATCAGACACACACACACACACACACACACACACACACACACACAATAGAAGTTGACCGTGGCTCTGAAATTGCTTATTGATGAAGCCGCGGAATTATGTGATAGAAGAAATCAATTAGGTACTAAGAGGCGGGCCGAGCAGAGGCCCGGACATGAACAAAGGAAATGGACACGGGGGTGAGAAGAGGGTGGACATTACCTGCCAGCGGGACGGTAGCAGCCGGCTGCTCTGAAAGACCAGTCATTACCGAGAGAAAGGCGTAATGGCAGGGCGGGAGGGGGGGGGGCACAAATGGCCTTCGCCAGAGAAAGGCCTTTCAGAAAACCGAGAGCGGGTCGCCCCCAGTTTGCCCAGGGAGCTCAGAGGTGAAGTGAATAAAAATGCCGCGGGGTGTAGGCCTCAGGGCGGGGGGCATCGGGGTCACACTGGTGCGGTCCAGGGGGGGAAACGGAGGCGTGGCCGAGGCCAGGTCCCGGGGGAGGAGATCCTTCTCTCTCAGCCCTGCCTCCCCCTTCCACTGAGAGAGAGAGAGAGAAGAGAGAGAGAGAGAGAGAGAGAGAGAGAGAGAGAGGGAGGGAGAGAGAGAGAGA
>PVJN01047330.1:0-16058 GCA_004026805.1 Lasiurus borealis
ATGACCAAAAACTTCCTCCACCTGGTGAAAGAAATAGACTTACAAGTCCAGGAAATACACAAGAACCCCAAACAAAAGGAATTCAAAGAGGAACACACCAAGACACATCATAATTAAAATTCCAAGAGCAAAAGGCAAAGAGAGAATATTAAAAGAAGCAAGAGAAAAACAGTTCATTACCTACAAGGGAGCACCCATATGATTGTCAGCTGATTTCTCAACAGAAATTATGCAGGCCAGATTGGAGTGGCAAGAAATATTCAAAGTGATGGATAGATAGCAAGAACCTACAACCAAGAATACTCTACCCTGCAAAGCTATCATTCAGAATTGAAGGTCAGATAAAAAGTTTCACAGACAAGAAAAAGCTAAAGGAGTTCATCAACACCAAACCAGTATTATATGAAATGATGAAAGGTACTTTTTAAGAAGAGGAAGGAGAATAAAAAAGTAAAGGTCAAAATCATGAACAACAAATACATATCTATCAACAAGTGAATCTAAAAATCAAGTGAATAAAAAATATGATGAGCAGAATAAACTGGTGAATGAAATAGAATCAGGGGCATAGAAAGGGAGTGGACTGACAATTCTCAGGGGGAAAAAGGTGTGGAGGATGGGAGAAGAGACTGGACAAAAATTGTACACCTATGGATGAGGACAGTGTGGGGGGAGATAAGGGCAGAGGGTCAGGTGGGAACCGGGTGGAGGGGAGCTATGGGGTGGGGGGGAAGATGAACAATTGTAATAATCAGGGAAATAAGATTTATTAAATTAAAAATAATTATTGTTAAAAAACAACAACAACGACAACAACAACAACAAAAACTCTTCAGAATTTAGAGCATGTTAAGTATGCTCAGTGATCATTAAATAAATCCTTATGCACTCAAGGATATAGTCATAATCTAACAGATAAATAACGGTAAAAAATCTTCAGAGATGTTACTCACACTGCCCATGTTAAAGTATTACTGCTGTAGGATGTCTTCAGTAAATTTTAAAACAGTGCCCAATTACTCTTTCTCTGCGCTCAGTTACTGATGCTATCTTTTAAGCTATAGTCAAACTCTGTAAATAAATAAACCAATAAAGCTCTTAAGAAAAGTCCTTAATCTAGAACACAGTGATTTTTGTAGCTTGAAAAAAAACCACCTTTGAAAAATAAACTTTTGAAAATAATACTAGGAACAGCTTTCATTTTCTATCTATGGTGTTGAAAAAACACAGGCAGTGCAGTTAATTTAACAAAATAATGCAGAGTTAAACTGGGTCCTGGTGTTGTTTTGAAGAATACAATCCCAGAGACCTTATAATTCAGTGTAATATTCCTGAGCATCCTTTCATTCAGATTCAGGGAATATGGATATTAACCAATCATCCAACCATACAAACTCTGCCTAGAATGTCAAGGGCAAAGGTATGCTTTGTTGGAAAATAATGTTGGAGAGGTGATACATCTGAAGTCTCAGAAATAAACCTCATTTTGCTAATTGCGCTCATTTTCCAATCGATAATTTTACAAGTGAGATAAAATTCTGATTTCTTCTTGCATTATATTATGTTATGAAAAATGAGAAGGAAATTTTGAGAGGAAATACACTATATAAATCCTAAGTTTAGATTTTAGCAGTCTAGTGAGGAGAGTGGCTGTCTTTTGGCCCAACTGGAAGAGGGAGCAAAAACTCTAAACTGAAGGTGAGGAGAACTGAGGGGAAAAGGTTTTGGTGAGAGGAAGAGAGAATGGGAATGAAGTCTTTACCCACCCATTCATCTCAGCAGACTCTGTTCCATGCTTCTACCCTTTTGACCTGAGAGAAATTCAAAACCAGTAAAAGAGAGTAAAAAAGATGATGGTGGAATAGATGGACATGTACCAAGCCTTGTCCCTGAGCAGACAGAGAGAACAGCTGAGGGTTGCACTGGGAGTGTTTGTTGGCGAATTAAGGAACAGTTATATCCAGGAGAAGGTGGGGGACTGCTGGATGGGGCTTCCCTGACTGGGCAGCCCCCACTGATGCTGGGTTTTTCTCCCCAAACCAACAGCTCAGATGCAGAAATTGCGCCATATTGAAGGGGAAAGTGGATGTTACTGGAAGCCTGAAAATAGACAGCTGCGGCACCTACTGAGCAGCTGCAAAGTCCGGATCATCAGTCTCCAGTTGTCGCAAACACTCAGATTCAGAAAAGCTCTACACTTCACATGGAAAATCAGATTTTTCTTGGGATAAGGTGAGGTCTCTGGTCCCACAGAGCAGAGAAACATGCACATTGTGGGAGCTGGAGGACCAGGGGAAATCTCCACCTAGAGAAATCTGTGGCTGTTGGGCCTGGCACGATCCATGAATGTGGAAGGGGTCCTCAGAGCTTCTAACAGAGGGGATCTCTAGAAAGAAACCCATTTTGATCTAATGCAGAAGGACAGCCTGGGAGTTATTAAAGTGTGCCAGCTACTTGGACAAGAGCAGGGAAGGGGGACTGTGCAGACTTGCATTCTTTCCTCTTTAGATCCTTGTTTCTGATTGCTAAACCCAATACAAAGAATCACCCAGTTGGGGACACCATGAGAGACTGTAGGGGAAAGTTGTTTTTTGCAACCTGGGGAGCAGAGTAGGGAGTGACTGGCGGAGAACCAGCTCTGGGTCAGCCCATCCCACAAGCCAGTATTGAGTGCCACAGGGAAAGCAGGATCTAAACACAGGCTAGAGAAGACCTATAGTCTCAGAGATCAATCCAGAAACACTGCTACCCAGGGGCTGACTCCCAAATTGACTCTTATGTAATCATAATTAAAAGAATAAAGAGATTAAGACACACCTCCTGCTTAAAAACCAGGACTGGCATAAAACACTGAGCACCAGTGGAATGCAGGGAACTCAATACTGTCCTGACTGGAAAACAGGCATGCCAAACAAAACAATAGAGTAAGTGAATGGATTTTACTACTGCAAATTCTATTTTTTTTAATTTTTATTTTTTCATCTTTTAATTAAGAAACTAATTTTTTTCTTTTTTCCTTGGTTTTACTTTTTGAATTATTATATTTTTATTTTCAATCAGTATTATTACTACTACTATTTTACCTTCTTGAAAAAAAAGTGTCATTTAATTTTTTTTTTTTATTCTACTTTGGGATAGAGTTCTACATTCTATTTTAATGTTTCCTTTAGCATCGTTTTATTCTATCTCAACTCTTTCTTTATGCCATCACTCTCACCCTAAATTTCCCCCTTTTGTTGTCCTATTTATTTTACCCTTTTCCAATTTTAGATTTTCCCTAACCTTTATTTTTACCCCCTGCTATTATTTCACCCTACTTATATATCTAATTTTCAATCCCCTGCTCCAATTCCATACATACCTCTCGCTTCTCTGTTTTTACTACCCAAAAATTGTTTTTCTCTCTCTCCTTTTGTTTGCTTGAATGTTGATTATATTAATTTTTTATACTATTTTGTGAGATTGTTTTGCTTATTCTTTGTATTTTGTTTTGTTTTTGTTTAGTTTGCTTTGTTTTTGTTTGTTTTTTAATTCTATTTTTCCTCTCCTCCCTTGATATTAATTGTTGTTTGTAGCTTGTATTAATCTCCAGGTACTTGTTGATGGCATTTATTGGGATTAGTGGCTCTTTTATTGAAGTTTTCTCTCCATATATACAATTTGTTCTCATTCTTATTCTCTTTCCTTTCTCTCTTACTTTTTTTCTTTTTTTTTTCTCCCTTCTACCAATTTCATTTTGGCACTAATTTCTTTTCTTTTCTTTTCTTTTCTTTTCTTTTCTTTTCTTTTCTTTTCTTTTCTTTTCTTCCTTCTTCTTTTCTCTCTTCTTTCTCTCCTATCCCATAATTTGTCTCTCTCTGGTGGTCACCTTTATTTATGGCTATACATATTGTGATTACATTTCTGTTCAGCACCTTTGTGTTCTACATGGTTGTGTTGTATTTTTTTACCTTTAAATCAATGCAGGTGAGCGAGAACTACATAACCAGACACCCAGAAAAGAGAAACCATGGGGAGACAAAGAAACAGCCCACATATAAAAGAAAAGCAGGCATCCCCAGAAAAGGAAATAAACAAAATAGAGGTAAGCAACCTGCAAAGGAAAGAATTCAGAGAAATGGTCATAAGGTGGCTGAAAAGAATGGAAGACAAATTCGACAATATGAGTAAAAACCAAGAGAAAATTAAGAAGAACCAAGAAGAAATGAAAAATGTCATAACTGCTATAAAGAACTCAACAGAAAGCATCAAGACTAGACGAAGCAGAGGATCACATAAGTGAGCTAGAAGACAAGGTAGAAAAAAATATCCAAGTAGATTAGCTTCTAGAAAAAAAATTAAAAAGCAGGAGTAGAGCCTAAGGGCACTTTGGGACAATAAGAGACAAAACAACATCTGCAGAAAGGGGTGACAGAGGAGAGGAAACTGAGCAAGAAATAGAAAATCTGTTTGAAAAAAAATAATGACAGAAAACTTCCCTGATATAGGGAAGAAAAAACCCACACAAATTCAAGAAGCTCACAGAGTCCCAAGCAAAATGAACCCCAAAAGACTAATGCTACAGCCCATTATAATTAAATTGGCAAACATCAATGACAAATAATCTTAAAAGCAGCCAGAGAGAGAGAGAGTTACATACAAAGGAACCCCATCAGATTAGTGACTGATTTCTCAACATAAGCAAATCAGGACAGAAGGGAATGGAATGAAGCATACAATGCCATGCAAAGGAAGGGACTGAATCCAAGAATACTGTACCCAGCAAGGCTATCAATCAAAATTGAAAATGAAATCAGGAGCTTCATAGACAAAAAAGGACTAAAGTAATTTATTACCCCAAACCAATAATGCAAGAAATGTTAAAAAGAGTCTGCTGTGAAAAAACAAAACAAAAAAGAGATAGGAAGCAAAGAAGGAATATAGGGGTAAATAATAAAAATGGTAGCAAATAAGTACCTATCAATAATAACTTTAAATGTAAATGGATTAAATGCTCACAATCAAAAGACATAGGGTAACAGATTAGATAAGAAAACATTACCCATATATCTGCTGTCTACAAGAAACTTACATCAAAAAAAAGAGACACACACAGACTGAGGGTGAAGGGATGGAAGAGAGTATTTCAGGTGAATGGGAATGAAAAAAGAGCTGCGGTAGCAATACTTATATCTGACAAATTAGATCTCAAAGTGAAGGACAAAGCAAGAGATAAGGAAGGCTACTTCATAATACTAAAGGGAATAATCCAAAAAGAAGAAATAACTCTGGTAATCATATATGCACCCAGTACAGGAGCACCCAAATCCATAAAAAAAAAAAAAAAAAAAACTCCTGGAGGATATCAATAGAGAGATCAACGGTAATACTGCCATAGTAGGAGGCCACCATCACCATTGGACAAATCCTCAAAACAAAACAAAAAAATCAGTAAAGAAACATCAATCATAAATGACTCATGAGATCAGATGGAATTAATTGACATCTTCAGAACATTTCACCCCAAATCCATAGAATATACTTTCTTCTCAAGTGCACAAGGATCATTTTCAAAGTTAGACCATATGAGTGTCAGAGGCAAAATCTCTTTATATTCAAGAAGATAGAAATCATATCAAGCATCTTCTCAGATCACAGTGGCATAAAACTGGAAATCAACTAAAATAAAAACAATCCAAAGAAATCAAATACATGGCGACTAAACAGCATGCTATTAAACACTGATTGGGTAACCAAAGAAATTAAGGAAGAAATAAAAAAACATCATGGCAACAAATGACAATGAAAACACAACATTTCAAAATCTATGGAACACAGTAAAAGCAGTTTTGAGACAAAAGTTCATAGCCCTACAAGCCTACTGCAAAAATAGGAAACAATGGTAATAAATTACCTAACCCTACAACTCAAAGAGCTAGAAACAGAGCAACAAGAAAAGCCCAGTGTAAGCAGAAGGAAAAAAACTAGTAAAGATCAGAGTGGGGATAAATGACGTAGAGACCAAAGAAACAATACAAAAAATCAATAAAACCAAGAGCTGGTTCTTTGGAAGTATAAACACGATTGATGAACCTCTAGCTAGGCTCACCAAGAAGCAAAAAGGACTAAAGGAATGCAAGAAATGCTAAAGGGTCTGCTGTAAAAAACAAAACAAAACAAAACAAAAAAGAAATAGGAAGCGAAGTAGGAAAACAGAGTATCCAAATAAACAAAATCAGAAATGAAAGGTGAAATAACAACAGGCCCCAGCAAAATACAAAGGATTGTTAAAAAATACTATGAGCAACTCTATTCCAACCAACTGACAACCTGGAGGGAATGGACATATTCCTAGAAAAATATAACCTTCCAAAACTCAATCAGGAAGAATCTAAACATCTCAATAGTCCAATAACTATGAAAGAAACTGAAGCAGTCATCAAAAAGCTTCCAGCAAACGAAAGCCTGGGGCCAGAAGGCTATACAGGAGAGTTTTACTAAATATTTAAGGAACAATTAAAACCTATCCTCCTCAGCCTATTCCAAAAAAATTCAAGAAGAAGGAACACTTCCAAGCTCCTATGAAGCCAGCATCACCATAATACCATAACCAGATAAAGACAACATAATTAAAGAGAATTACAGGCCAATATCCCTCATGAACATAGATGCCAAAATCCTCAACAAAATTCTAGCAAATTGGATCCAGCAGTACATCAGAAAGATCATACACAATGACCAACTAGGATTTATCCCAAGAATGCAAGGATGTTACAACTATCACCATTCACCATTGGACAATTCCTCTAAACAAGATACGTCACATAAAGAAACTGAGAGACAAAAATCACGAAGTCATAGCAATTGATGCAGAAAAAAGCATTTGACAAAATCCAACACCCTTTCTTTTTTTTATTAATATTTATACATATCTCCCCATTACCCCCCCTCACTCCCAGGCATACCCTAACTCCCCAGTGTCTATGTTCATTGGTTATGCTTATATGCATGCATACAAGTCCTTTGATTGATCTCTTATCTACCTCACATAACTTTAATCTTCCTGCTGTAATTTCACAGTCTGATGATTTACTACCTCTGTATCTATCCTTTTGTTCATCAGTTTATGATGTTCTTTATTATCCACAAATGAGTGAGATCATGTGATGCTTCTCCTTCATTGACTGGCTTATTTCACTAAGCATAAGGTTTTCCAGTTCCAACCAGGTTGCTGCAAATGGTAAGAATTCCTTCTTTTTAATGGCAGCATAGAATTACATTGTGTAGATGTACCACAGTTTTCTGATCCACTCATCTGCTGACAGGCACCTAGGCTGTTTCCAAATTGTAGCTATTGTAAATTGTGCTGCTATGAACATAGGGGTGCATAAATCCTTTCTGATTAGTGTTTGTGATTTCTTAGGATAAATTCCTAAGAGTGGGATTACAGGATCAAATGGGAGATGCATTTTTAGTTTTTTGAGGAAACTCCATACTGTTCTCCACAGTGGCTGCACCAGTCTGCATTCCCACCAACAGTGCACAAGGGTTCCTTTTTCTCCACATCCTAGCCAACACTTGTCGTTTGTTGATTTGTTGATGATTGCCATTCTGACAGATGTAAGATGGTATCGCATTGTCGTTTTGATTTCATTCTCTCAGATGATTTGTGACTTTGAACATGTTTTCATGTGTCTCTTGACCTTCCTTCTGTCGTCTTTGGAAAAGATTCTATTTTGGTCCTTTGCCCATGTTTTTATTGGATCATTTATCTTCCTTTTATTAAGTTGTATAAGTTGGCTGTAGATTTTAGAGATTAAACCTTTATCAGTGATAACATTTGCAAATATGTTCTCCCATACAGTGGGCTTTCTTGTTGTTTTCTTGATAGTTTCTTTTGCTGTGCAAACGCTTTTTATTTTGATGTAGTCCCATTTGTTTATTTTTTTCTTTAGCTTCAATTGCCTTTGGAGCAGTATCAGTGAAGAAGTTCTTTCGGCATATATCTGAGAGTGTGCTGCCTGTGGATTCCTCTATTATTTTTATGGTTTCCCTTCTAATGTTTAAGTCCTGTATCCATTTTGAGTTTATTTTTGTATTTGGTGAAAGTTGGTGGTCCAGTTTCATTTTTTTGCATGTGTCTGTCCAATTTTCCCAGCACCATTTATTGAAGAGGCTATCTTGGCTCCATTGAATGTTCATGCCTTCTTTGTCAAATATTAGTTGAGCATAGTGGTTTGGGTGGACATCTGGATTCTCTATTCTATTTCATTGGTCTATATGTTTGTTCTTGTGCCAGTACCAGGGTGTTTTGAGAACAGTTGCTTTGTAGTATAGCTTGAAATCTGGTATTGAGATCCCACCTACTTTATTCTTCTTTCTCAGAATTGCTGTAGCTATTTGTGGTCTTTTTTTGTTCCAGATGAATCTATGAAGAATTCTTTCTAGGTCTGTGAAATATGTCGTTGGTATTTTAATTGGTAGTGCATTGAATCTATAGATTGCTTTGGGTAGTATGGACATTTTAATGATGTTGATTCTCCCAATCCATGAGCATGGTATGCTCTTCCATCTGTTAACATCTTCCTCTATCTCTTTTTTCAGTGTCCTGTAGTTTTCTGCATATAGGTCTTTTACCTCTTTAGTTAGGTTTATTCCTAGGTATCTTAATTTTTTTTTGTGCAATGGTAAATGGGATTGCTTTTTTAGTCTCTCTTTCTGTAATTTCACTATTAGTGTATAGAAATGCCACAGACTTCTTAGCATTAATTTTGTATCCTGCTACATTGCCAAATTCATTAATTAAGTCAATTAGTTTTGGAATGGTGTCCTTTGGGGTTTTATGTACACTATCATGCCATCTGCAAATAAGGACAGCTTTACTTCTTCTCTTCCAATTTGGATCCATTTTATTTCTCCTTCTTGTCTAATTGCAATGGCTAATACTTCCAGTACTATGTTGAACAGGAGAGGTGAGAGTGGGCATCCCTGTCTTGTTTTTGTTCTTAGGGGAAATGGTTTTAGTTTTTGCCCATTGAGTATGAAGTTAGCTGTCAGTTTATCATATATGGCTTTTATGATGTTGAGGTATGCTCCTTCTATCCCCACTTTGCTGAGAGTTTTTATCAAGAAAGGGTGTTGGATTTTCTGCATCAATTGATATGACTATGTGATTTTTATCTATTAATATGTTTATGTGATGTATCACGTTTATTGATTTGTGGATATTGTACCATCCCTGCATTCCTGGGATGAATCATGCTTGGCCATGGTATATGATCTTTCTGATGTAATGCTAGATCTGATTTGCTAGAATTTTGTTGAGGATTTTGGCATCTATGTTCATGAGAGATATTGGCCTATAATTCTCTTTCATTGTATTGTCTTTATCTGGTTTTGGTATTAGGGTGATGCTGGCTTCATAGAAGGAGTTTGAAAGTGTTCCTTCTTCTTGAATGTTTTTGAATAGTCTGAGGAGTATAGGTTTTAATTCTTCCTTGAATGTTTGGTAAAACTCTCCTGTGTAGCTACCTGGTCCCAGGCTTTTATTTGCTGGAAGCTTTTTGATGACTGCTTCAATTTCTTCCATAGTTATTGGACTATTGAGATGTTTAGATTCCTCCTTGTTGAATTTTGGAAGGTTATATTTTTCTAGGAAAATGTCCATTTCTTGCAGGTCGTCCAATTTGTTGGAATAGAGTTGTTCATAGTATTTTTTAACAATCCTTTGTATTTCCACAGGGTCTGTTGTTATTTCTCCTCTTTCATTTCTGATTTTGTTTATTTGGGTCTTCTCTCTTTACTTCTTGGTGAGCCTGGCTAGAGGTCCAAAAATCTTGTTTATCCTTTCAAAGAACCAGCTCTTGTTTTTGTTGTTCTTTTGAATTGTTTATTTGGTCTCCAAGTTGTTTATCTCTGCTCTGATCTTCACTAATTCCTTTCTTCTGCGTACACTGGGCTTACCTTGTTGCTCTGTTTCTAGCTCTTTGAGTTGTAGGGTTAGGTAATTTATTACCATTGTTTCCTTTTTTTTGCAGGAGGCTTATAGGGCTATGAACTTCCCTCTCAAGACTGCTTTTACTGTGTCCCATAAATTTTGTATTGTTGTGTTTTCATTGTCATTTGTTGCCATAATGTTTTTTATTTCTTCCTTGATCTCTCTGATTACCCAGTTAGTGTTTAATATCATGCTGTTTAGTCTCCATGTGTTTGATTTCTTTCTATTGTTTTTATTTTAGTTGATTTCAAGTTTTATGCCACTGTGGTCTGAAAAAATGCTTGATATGATTTCTATCTTCTTGAATTTGAAGAGATTTTTCTTATGACCCAATATGTGATCTATCTTTGAAAATGATCCATGTGCACTGGAGAAGAATGTATATTCTGTGGCTTTGGGGTGAAATGTTCTGAAGATGTCAATCAATTCCATCTGGTCTAGTGAGTCATTTAGGATTGATGTTTCTTTGCTGACTTTTTGTTTTGAGGATTTGTCCAGTGGTGACAGTGGGGTATTAAACTCTCCTACTATGATTGTATTGCTGTCAATCTCTCCCTTAATACCCTCCAGGAGTTTTTTTTAATGTATTTAGGTGCTCCTTTATTGGGTGCATATATGCTTACCAGAGTTATATCTTCTTGTTGGATTATACCCTTTAGTATTATGAAGTGGCTTTCTTTATCTCTTGTTATGTCCTTCACTTATAGATCTAATTTGTCAGATATAAGTATTGCAATGCCAGCTTTTTCTTTCATTTCCATTTGCCTGAAATACCATCTTCCATCCCTTCACCCTCAATCTGTGTGCATCTCTTTTCCTGAGGTGGGTTTCTTGTAGACAGCAGATGTGTGGATCATGTTTTCTTATCCAATTGTTTACACTATGTCTTTTGATTGGAGCATTTAATCCATTTACATTTAAAATTATTATTGATAGGTACTTATCCATCACCATTTTTAGTCTTTAGCCCAGAGTTCCTTCTTCACTTCCTATTTCTTTTTATTACAGCAGACCCTTTAACATTTCTTGCATTGCTGGTTTGGAGTAATAAATTACTTTAGTCCTTTTTTGTCTGTGAAGCTCCTGATTTCATTTTCAATTTTGATTGAAAGCCTTGCAGGGTACAGTATTCTTGCATTCAGACCCTTCCTTTGCATGACTTTGTATATGTCATTCCATTCTCTTCTGGCCTGATGAGTTTCTATTGAGAAATCAGTAACTAGTCTTATGGGGGTTCCTTTGTAGGTAACTTTCTGTTTCTCTCTGGCTGCTTTTAAGATTCTTGCTTTGTTGTTGCTGTTTGCCAATTTAATTATAATGTGCCGTGATGTCAGTTTTGTGGGGTTCATTTTGCTTGGGACTCTATGAGCTTCTTGGATTTGTGTGGGTTTTCATTTTCCTATATTGGGGAAATTTTCTGTCATTATTTCTTCAAATATGTTCTGTAATCCTTGTTCAGTTTCCACTCTTTTTGGAACTCCAATTATGTGAATGTGTTTTGTTTTTTTTCATGTTATCCCAAAGTTCCCTTAGGCTCTCCTCTTGCTTTTTAATTTTTTTTTTCTAGAAGCTGCTCTACTTAGATATTTTTCCCACCGTGTCTTCTAGCTCACTGATGTGGTCCTCTGCTTCTTCTAGTCTACTTTTGATGCTTTGCATTGAGTTCTTTAAAGCAGTGATGTCATTTTTTATTTCTTTGTGCATTTCTTCATGCTTCTTCATTTCCTCTTGGCTCTCACTCAGATTGTCGATTTTGTCTTCCATTCTTTTCATCCACCTTATGATCATTTCTCTGAACTCTTTCTCAGGCAGGCTTATTTCTGCTTCTATTTTGTTTACTTCCTTTTCTGGTGATACCTGCTTATCTGTCATATGCAGGCTGTTTCTTCTTCTGCCCATGTTTTTTCTTCTCCGGGTGTCTGGTTATGTAGTTCTCTCTCCTACGTTGATTCAAAGGCACAAACTACAACACGACCCGGTACAGCACACAAGGCACTTATCTCAGGCGATCTTTCTGTGTGCCATGTGTACCTCTGAATCCACAGCCCGTGTGTCTATGCCAATTGGAGAGCGGTGTTCTGGGTCCCTGGCTGTTCGGTGGGTGTTTCAGCCAGACACAGCTTTCAGACCACCACAGACATCCACTTCCCTCTGCAAGAGGCAATACTCTTTCTTGATAAGAACTCTCAACAAGATGTTAATAGAAGGATCATACCTCAACATAATAAAAGCCATATATAATACACCCACAGCTAACATCATACTCAATGGGCAAACATTAAAACTATTTCTTCTAAGAACAGAACTAAGACAGGGATGTCTACCCTCACTACTCTTGTTCCCAATAGTAGTGGAAGTATTAACCATTGAAATTAGACAAGAAGAAATAAAAGGCATCCAAATTGGAAAAGAAGTAAAGTTGCCCTTATTGGCATATGACATGATACTGCACATAAGAAACCTGAAAGACTCCTTAAAAAAACTAATAGACCTAATAAATTAATTCTTCAATGTAGCAGGATACAAAATTAATGCCAAGAAATCTATGGCATTTCTGTACTCTAACAGTAAACTTACAGAAAGAGAGACTAAAAAAGCAATACCATTTACAGTCACACCAAAAAAATTAACCTAGGAATAAACTTAACTAAGGAAGTAAAAGACCTTTATGCAGAAAACTACAAGACACTGAAAACAGAGATAGAGGAAGATATAAACAGATGGAAGAGCAAACCATGCTCATGGATTGGGAGAATCAACATCAATAAAATTTCCATACTACCCAAAGCAATCTATAGTTTCAATGCACTCCCCATTAAATTACCAACGGCATATTTCATAGACCTAGAAAGAACTCTCCAAAGATTCATCTGGAATAAAAAAGGACCCCGGATAGCCACAGCTATCCTGAGAAAGAAGAATAAAGTAGATAGGGTCTCTACCATATTTCAAGCTATATTACAAAGCTACTGTTCTTAAAACAACCTGGTACAGGTACAAGAACAGACATATAGACCAATGGAATAAAATTGAGAATCCAGATATGGACCCAAAACCTATACTCAATTAATATTTGACAAAGGAGGTATGAACATACAATGGAGTCAAGACAGTCTCTTCAATAAATGGTGTTGGGAAAACTGGACAGTTACATGCAAAAAAAAATGAAACCAGACCACCAACTTACACCATACACAAAAATAAACTCAACATGGACACAAGATAAGTTGGGAAACCATGAAAATACTAGAGGAATCCACAGGCAGAGAAATCTCAGACATATGCCAAAGGAATTTCTTCACTGATACTGCTCCTATGGCAATGGAAGCTAATGAGAAAATAAACAAATTGTACTACATCAAAATAAAGTTTTTTTCACAGCAAAAGAAAGCATCAACAAAACATCAAGAAAGCCCACTATATGGGAGAATATTTGAAAATGTTATCACTGATAAAGGTTTAATCTCCAACATCTACAACGCACTTATACAACTTAATAAAAGGAAGATAAATTATCCAATAAAAAAATGGTCAAAGGACTTAAATAGAATCTTTTTGAAAGAAGATGGAAGGCCAAAAGACACATGAAAACATGCTTAAAGTCACTAATTATCTGAGATGCAAATCAAAATGACAATGCAATACCATTTCACACCTATCAGAATGGCAATCATCAACAAATCCACAAATGATAAGTGTTGGCCAGGATGGAGAGAAAAAGGAATCCTCATGCACTGCTTGTGGGAATGCAGATTGGTGCAGCTACTGTGGAGAACAGTATGAAGTTTCCTCAAAAAACTAAATGGAACTCCCATTTTACCCAGTAAATCCCGCTTTTAGAAATATATCCAAAGAAACTAGAAACACCAATCAGAAAAGATATATGCATTCCTATGTTCATACAGCACAATTTACAATAGCTAAGATTTGGAAACAGTGTAGGTGCCCTTCAGCAGATGAATGAATCAGAAAACTATAGCACATCTATACAATGGAATACTGTGCTGACATAAAAGGATGTAATTCTTACCATTTGCAGCAACCTGGATGGAACTGGAGAACATTAGGCTAAGTGAAATAAACCAGCAATGAAAGAAAAATACCACATGATCTTACTTATTTATGGATAACAAAGAACATTATAAACTGATGAACAAAAAGTTAGACACAAAGGCAATAAAGCATCAAACAGACTGTCAAATTATAGTGGGAAGGCTAGGGAGAGGTGTGGTAGAGAAGAGATCAACTGAAAAACTTGTATGCATGCACATATGCATAGCCAATGGCCACAAAACACTGGGGGTTAGGGCATGCATGAAAGTGAGATGAGGGGGGCAATGGGACGATATGTACACATGTAATACATTAATTAACAAAAGAATCAGTTAAAATATCCTGTTTCTTATTCATATCAAATTATTCCACACATTTTGGTTGTGTGTGTGCCCATTATATTCAAGAAAAAGCTCATCATGTCCCTGCATATTAAAAAAAAATAGAAGATAATTTTACTTACTGAAAATTTTAATAAAAGGCAGAGAATGATAATGAAGCTGTAACTTTAAAAGTAAAATGCTCTGAGAGTCACACTTCCAATGATAGAGTAAAGTCATATGGACTGGAGACATTGAACTAAACCTGGAATGGCAAAAGGGAACTCAGAAGGAAAAAATAGGCACAGAGTCAAAAGTTTCTCCTGCTCCCCTCAATTTGGACAATCCTCCAGGTTTTCCTAAGTACTCATAAATCAAGCTCAAATTAGAAGTTCAGGATCCGGAGGCACGTAATGGGAACACAGAGAGAGGTTGGAGTAGGATCGGGGTCATATTATGACTGATCTTGTTGAAAACTAATGGTCCTTCACTTTGTTAAGCAAAGAAAAGCGCTGAAAACTTTTTACTATGATTATAGCTGGTCCTTAGGAAGTTTGATTTAGCAGCATTTGCTGAATTGGTTAGAGGTAAGAAGAATCCTAGAAATAAATTGCTCAGGAATGAAGGAAATAATAAGGTCTGAAGTGATCTAATCATTATAGGACTTGATAGCTGAATGGATTTAGGTGATGAGGAAAATAAAATAGTCCATAATTACTCTCAAGTTTGAAGTTCAAGTGACTGGTATGATGATAATCCATGATGTGTGGGAAAGTACTCAATAATAAACACTCCAAAAGGAAGAGAGGAAGGAAGGAAGGGCAAAGCCATGATTTATAGCATTTACTATTATCTGTGGTGTAAATGCCTCACTTTGAAGTTGTGAAGAGCTGTACACCAGTGAGCCCTCATAAACTAATAAAAGTCACCTCTAGAGTATTACTGCCAATGATGGACACAGTTAAGTGAAGAGGGGGAAATCTGTGAAGGGAGCTGGGGACTTCAACTTTAGATTTAATAAATTTGAAATGATTGGTAGATACAATAAATTTGAAATTATCTAAATGGCAATGTTCAACAAATAATTGGAAATGCTGGATTACAGTGTAGTGAAGTTGGTTATTTATTGTTTGTCTGAACAGAAAAGATATTATGATAAATAAAATTACTGAAAGAAAGAATTCAGAGAGAAAAAAAATAGATATAATAAAAGGACCTTGGAAAATATCTGTATTTGGGGAACAAAGGGGGTGCAGTAAAAAATACTCTGGAGAGGTAGTAGGCAAATCGGAAAAATGCTTCATGCTAGAAACCAAGGGGAAAGCACAGGCTTGGTTGAAGTATCAAGCATGGTAGGGAGTAAAAGTTATAGAGAGATGAGTTTCTTTAGACCACGGGGACCCTAGCAGAGGCAGTTGCAGCAGAGCTATGGGTTGAGAGAGAGTTTTAGCAGTATTATCTTCTAGTTCTCTCAATGTATTTGACAGTAAAAAATAAAAGAGTAGCATCTTTTTTTTTTCTTTTTTGAACAATTATTATTTCAATGGAAATTTAGCTGCAACATTAGAAGAAAAACAAACTCTCTTAAGCCTTGTTAGTAGCAAAACTGGCTTTGCTCCAAAGTAAAAAACTTGCAAGCTCCATTAGGGCTGGTCCTTGGACTGCCCATTATTTGTCATGAGCCTCGCTTAGTCAGACCATTTGGGAAA
>PVJN01047331.1:0-16058 GCA_004026805.1 Lasiurus borealis
AGGGATGATGGGAACAGGAAATCACCATTTGCCAATCATAACTGTCACAGGCAAGCATCACCAATGGAAACTAATATTTGTGAGTCAAAGTAGAAGAAACAAAATGTAAGCATAGTCTCAAAGTTTCTCCACACAAGATACTTATTCTTTTTTTTATGTAATTATATTTTATTGATTTATTACAGAGAGGAAGGGAGAGAGATAGAGAGCCAGAAACATCGATGAGAGAGAGAGACATCGATCAGCTGCCTCCTGCACGCCCCCCACTGGGGATGTGCCCGCCACCAAGGTACATGCCCTTGACCAGAATCGAACCCGGGACCCTTCAGTCCGCAGGCCATCTGTCTATCCACTAAGGCAAACCGGTTTCGGCAAGATACTTATTCTTTACCAAGAGAAAAATAGTAGCTTTACCGAGAAACCTAGCAAACACCACTTTAACTACGTGGTGCAAGTCTGCGTCACCAGGAGGGAGGCACACCGACATACGTATACCTCCTGATATCACACCACACAGCAGCACTTCTATGCTTAGCAAAACTGCATACCCTGAGGATAACTGCGAGGAAACATCAGACAAATCCAAGTTGAAGAATTCTACAAAAGAACTGGCCGGTCCTCTTTAAAAGTGTCAAGGTCGCGAAAGACAAAGAAAGACTGTTCCAGGTTAGAAGGGACAAGGGAGACTTGACAACCAGAGGCAATGCAGTTCCCTAAACCGGATCTCGGACCACAGATAAGACAGCAGGTAGTTAGCAGCAACATCATTTCCTGGTTCGGATCACTACAGTTAGGGAAGAGGCTAACAGTGGGAGAAGCTGGGTGAAGAGTATAAGACTACACATTTTTGTGTATGTTAACTACAAAATATTTTGACATACAAAGTTACATAAAAACCTTTCCTCTTATGTGTATGCCTGCAGGACCCAGAAACTTCTCTGCAAAACTCCCAAAGGTAGTGGGAAATCCCTTATAATTTCCAAAGTGTGCCACCAAGGGCAGGGGGCAAAGTCCTAGGCAGCAAAGTCAAGGCTGTGGGCACGTCCAGCAGCCCCTTATCCTATCAGAGGCTTCCTCTGGGTACTTCCTCCCATCACGGCAGGGAGCGGAGACAGGAAATGGACTGGCAGGAAGCCAATACACCTGCAGGAGAAACTCTAGCAAAGATAGGAACAAAGGTCCACTCAGCTCCTAGCCAATGGTCTTCAGATCATCCATAACCAACTTATAAAAAGACTGTGACCTCCAGAGGCAGGAGCCCTGTCCCCCCAGCCCCTGTCATCACCCTGCACCCCGCACCGTGTCTAAACTCAGCAGATTCTCCCTCCAATCAACATATATTAAGGGTTTGTGGGCAGTCAAGAGGGAAGGGGGCCAAATATATAGTGACAGAAAATGACCTGACTTGGAGTGTAGGCCCACAATGCAACATATAGATCATGTATCATACACATGTACACTTGAAACCTAAATATCCTTACTAACCAATGTCACCCCAATAAATTTAATTTAAAAAAAAAAACTTGTCGGAGGGAAAGGAAGAGAAGAAGAAAGGGGAAAATGAGATGGAATGGCAAGCCCTGGCTAGTGTGGCTCCATTGGTTGGGCATCACCCCATGCACTGAAAGGTTGCTAGTTTGATTCCTGGTCAGGGGCACATGTCCCAGTTGCAGGCTTGATCCCCAGGAGGGGGCATGGAGGACACGGCCAATTGATGTCTTGCTCTCACATGGATGTTTCTCTCTTCTCCTCTCCCTTCCTCGCTCTCTAAAAATAAATTTTTAAAATCAAGAAATTATAAATTAACTTTTTTTTTTTAAAGATGGAATGGCAAAAAAATAAAACTGATAAATGCCACTGAATTGTACCCATAAAGAGGGTGGAGATGGTAAATTTTGTAGGCATATTTTACCACAATTTTTAAAAACTAAAGTATTGCTGAGACCGGTTTGGCTCAGTGGATAGAGCGTTGGCCTGCGGACTGAAAGGTCCCAGATTCGATTCCAATCGGAGGGCATGTACCTTGCTTGCGGGCACAACACCCAGTAGGGGGTGTGCAGGAGGCGGCTGATCGATGTCTCTCTTTCATCGACGTTTCTGACTTTCTATCCCTCTCCATTCTTCTCTGTAAAAAATCAATAAAAATATATTAAAAAAAAAAAAAACCAAAGTATTAAATTCAGTACATGCCCTTGAGCCTGCTATCTACATGCAAAATGCCCTTCCCCAGGTTTGGGCAGAAAACAAAAGAGTATGTTCTAGAAGAGAACGACCCCAGCCATTGTGAAGAGTGCCCAGCAGATGAGGCCGACCAACATACCAGCTTGCCTCCTGATGTGCCCAGGAACCAGCAAGCCTAATCTGCCTGTGGCTAAAGAGCCTGAGACAAAAAGGGTAGCCTCAGGGTAAGCAAGCCCACCCACGGTGTGTCCCCAGGACGCTGGGGGAGGGCCGAGGCCTGAAACACGGGGCTGGCACCAGAGGCCAGCTAGCCCTGCTTCCAGACGTCGCCCACTGCCCTAAGCTCGGCCACGTGCATTGCCAGCAGCCTAACCCCCATGAATCGGAGGGTCACTGGCCCAGAAATCCTGCAGCCTCCGGGGCTGCGGCCAGAACGCCTACAGCACAGACTCTTTCTGTAAAACACAGCCAACTGTCCTCGCAGAGGAAAAAGGAGATTCTTACCCAGTGTTTGGGGAGAAGGATGAGTCGAAGGTCAGCTTCAGTCCACGTGCAAGCTGAACGGGAAAGAAATGTGCCAGGAGGTTTAGTCACGGGGCAGGCCAGCGGGTGCCAATGAACAAAAACGTGTTTTCGCGGGTTATACCTGGTCTTCCACAGTGATCTCCGTGCCTAGCGTGTTGTCCGTGTTCCACTTCTCTGTGAACGTCAGGCCGTACTCAGTCCACCTGTACTTGGTTTCCAGACTGCCATTCACTTTGGTGGTCTCGGTGTTGGCTGAACCTGAGCTTGTAAATTCCTTTAAAGGAGAGAGAGAGAGTCACAACCTGTGTATCAGCCCTTCACTTTACATCATTCCAACCCTGCACAGACTGCACCCCCTTTATGCAGGAGGGGACACCCTGAGCGTGTGGGGCGAAAGGTAATTCTATAGTTCATTTAGATATGTAAAGAACAGAGGGGGCCAGAGGGACCCGCTAATTCAAAGAACCTATGGGTGATTCTTTATCAGCAGGCAGCGTCCTTCCTGCCTCGTAACTCTTGGTCTGTACAGCAAGCATGTCAAACTCAAAGGCCAACACAGGCCAAATAAATGAGGCCTGTGGCCTGCAGGCCTCGAGTTTGACATGCTTGCTGGACAGGAAGGCACTGCTCCTTCCATCCTGCCTGCCTGCCTGCCTGCCTGCAGCCTAGTGAAGAGAGAAAGCATTGAGCTACTGCTGACAATGCAGTAATTCAACCCCAACACTTCCTTCCAACAACTACCACAAGCACAATCTAAAACAGGCTACTGAGATTTTTTAAAATAATTATGTGGCATTAAATACAGGTCAATTTTGAAATAAAGCTGACATCTGCCCCATATACCTGGGAGGGTTAACAGCTGCCGAACTAAGGACCTATCAGTCCGGTTCCCCTGGGCCACCCATTCCACAGAGGATGCAGTAAGTGTGACAGCCACAAACTGCCAGGAACGAAGAAGGCCCTTCATCGGACCCTCCACCCAGAACACAGCAGTTACTTATTGATCTACAATAACACCCATGCTCCATGAGGGTCAGACAACTCACCAGTCCACTCTCCGATTTTGTTTTCAACTCAAGTTTTATTAAGCCAAACCCTAAAGGAAGAAGATGGTAACTGTTAATAGGTTAGCTAAGGAACCGAGAGCAGCATCTCTGCCTCCCTGATGCTGTTTCAAAATGGCATGAGTGTCGCGGGCGCCTGCCTGCACTGCCGCCTGCCTGGGTGCAGAGCTCAGCTGCCGTGGGCACAGCAGCAGGCAGGCAGGCACACACCTGGCCCCCACCTGCCAGAAGGACGGGCTAAATTTAGAACTCGCTCTCCACTGCAGCAGCATCCACAGCTGCTGCACAGCTGGGAGAGAGAACAAGAATGTCCGTCCATCTGTCTGCAGCACCTCATGACCCTGCCCCTCCTGGGTGCAGGACCAACACTGCTTTCCTAGCCCCAGAGAGCTGATCGTTCTCCCTGGGGGTGAAGGTTCGGAGAGCTGAGTGACCCAGGTCTCTCTATGACGGGCAACATGCCAATGCTGTCTGTGAGCTGAGAGGCCGCCCCACACAATACTCACCATAGCCCTTGGTGAAGACGTCCCTGGCGGACTTGCCAAGATCAATATACGTGGGAGGCACAGCCATCTTCTGCTACAATAAAAGAACCACCGAACAAAGACATGGGTAATTACGGAAATCAGTTTTCCATTCATAAAATTATTAGATATAATAAACAACCAATAAAAAGCACCAGCACTGGATTCCAGGTACCTTGTTCTCTCAGGTGTGGACAGAAGCCTGTGCTGTCTCATGCTCCTTTTTGTGGCCCGACTATGAGACACCCAGTAAGCATTTGTTGACAGCAGGCGGCCTGACATTAGACCCCTTCTCCTCGGCCGCCCAGCCGAGCATAGACCCAGCGTATGATAGGAGTCGGTAAATATTTGCTGAATGAATTTATTGTCGAAGACACATTGCCATGAGCCAGCTACTTTACTGAACTGCAGAACCCTTGCCAATAAAAGATAGCGTCTTACAAAATTTCAACCGCCAGGGCATTAAATCCCCAGAATAGAAATCAGAGCTTTCCATGGAAACCTATTTTCCATATGGATCTTGATTTCATTAATTCAACAAATATTTTTTTAATATATTTTCACTGATTTCAGAGAGAAAGGGAGAAGGAGACAGAGATAGAAACATCAATGATGAGAGAGAATCATTGATCAGCTGCCTCCTGCACGCTCACTACTGGAGATCAAGCCCATAATCCGGGCGGGAATCGAACCTGGGTCCCCTCAGTCCACAAGCCGACGATGCTCTATCCACTGAGCCAAACCGGCCACAGCTCAACAAATATTTATAATGTATCTAATATGTGCCAGAATGGACCCAACTTTTCACGAAACTTTTGCACTTTAGAGGAACCCACGTTTAGAGAATCATACTCCCCACAGGGAATAGAGTCAACCTTAGGCAACTCTTCTCATGAAAGGCCACGCAAGCACATCTCCCCCCAACATGTTAATTCCAACATTTATTGAGCACCAGTGTGACTTTTTAAAACCAACTATCCAAGTACTAGTTGGGATTGTAGCTTATCACTAAGTGAGTCAACAAGCACGTATTTATTAAGCACCATGGTATTTCAGGAAGGCAAGTAATTCCAACAGTCCTGGCCTCAGAGACCACACCACATCCCTAAAAAAGTGTCTGCTTGGACACAGAATTAAAAGCTTAGAGCCAGACAGCATCATCTTCTGCATCCTCTCCTTCCCCAAAGTCTTTAGCCAGAAATTTAATTAGCCAGCGGATGGTTCCATTAATTTGTAAAACACGGCACACCTAAATAACCAGCTGCTGCATACACCCCATCTGAACGCACATATGCTCACACAAATGAACACGGACCTGGCATGTACCCGGTAAGGGGAACCCACTGAAAAGTGGCCCAAGGGCTCCTAGGGGACCCATATCACAACTGAAGTCCCATTCCTGACCAAAGCCACTTCAAACACATCGCAGGGAGCCCGCAAGACCGACCAGCACTTTGCAAAAGAAACAACTACAAACTTGTAACGTAAAACGGTGGCCCACACCCTGACCGGTTTGGCTCAGTGGACAGAGCGTCGGACTGCGGACGGAAGGGTCCCGGGTTCGATCCCGGTCAAGGGCATGTGTACCTTGGTTGTGGGCACATCTCCAGCAGGAGGTGTGCAGGAGGCAGCTGATCAATGTTTCTCTCTCCTTGATGTTTCTCTCTATCCCTCTCCCTTCCTCTCTGTAAAGAATCAATAAAATATATTTTTTTAAAAATTGTGGTCCAGGTCCTGTAGTACTCTCTTCAGAGGTTCTGCTAATTCTGTCAGAGCAGAGAGCAGCCCAGCGGGCTGTTCACATTGTCCCATTTGTTGCTGTTATTTCTTACACATGATCAGTCCGGAACCACGGGCAGCTCCGTCCACAGTAGGGTCTGGGCACAAAGAACCCGGGAGAAGAGCCATTCTAGGCTGTCCCCACAGGCTCTTTCAAGTCTGGAGACTCCCCTTCCACCCCAAACAAACCCCAGAGGCCCACCCCCACCAGAGCAGACCAGGAAACCATCCCCCAGGTCCTCCAAGACACCCCAGCCTAAGGCATACGCCCCAGCATGGCGCCCTCCCAGGAGCAATGAGACAACCCTGGACACACCTCAGCCAGCTCCCAGCGCATTCTCCACGCCCACCAGCACTCCCAGGCATCGGTGGACTGAGCATCCCTCTCCAGTGCTGCCTCCTCCCCACCTGGACCCCAGACTCAGCCCCAGGATGAGGGGGAGAGCAGGCCAGTGGCATTGTCTCTGAGTCAGCTAAGACCTCCCTGTCCCCCAGGGCCAGGGCCTTCCCCAGTACCGCCCCCGGCTCCAGGACCAGCCCCGAGCGTCTTTCCCATCTGGACAGGTCCATCCCCCACGGAAAAGGCAAACGCTCTCCATTTAATGTTCCCCAAATGCCCTCTCATCACTAATCCCCAGAACCAAGCAGCCAAAGCCACCTGTCCAAAAACACTCCACGCACAGTAAGCGTCCCCCTAAGGCCAAGGCCACGAAGGGGATAATCCTCCGAGGACGGGGAGCTGGGTTAGCAGAGGGAGCTCTGGTGAGGCCAGGCTCTCCTGGCTCCAGCTCAGAACCAAACTCACCCCTGGGCCAGAGGGCACGCCCCCACCAAGAGGGAAGGGAGATGGCTTCCCCCCCACCCTGCCCTGCGGCCCCCCAGCTGCCCGAGTTGTAGCTTCCCCTTCTTTCCGTGCACTCTTCCTTCACCCCGTCTCCTGCTGCGTTTATCTGAGAGAAGGCCCAAAGCCACTCAGCCTCCGAGAAACTCAGCCTTTTCCCAACTGCCAATAGCCAGAAAATGCCATTTAGCACAGTTCTCAGCACCCACTCCAAGAACCATTTTATTGTGGAAAGAAGGACTCCGCTCCTGTTTTCCAGGCCAGCACTGGAGGAGAGACTCCAGCATTCTGCTTTCTCATTTAATTCCCTGCCTACGCTAACTTGGAGGCTGAACTCTGGCCCTGCGCCCTCCTCCCTCCACCCCAATCAGCTCACCATCTGTCCCTACAGCATCCGCCACATGTTTTCAGAAGCCCGGCCTCCAGAGGCTGCGCTGAAAAGCAGAGCACTCAACCTGGGCAAAGCAGGCGGCCCTGGACAGGCAGACGTCAGAAGGCTATCGGGGGAAGACAGGACCCCAGGCCTGGGCACAGCCTTAGGAGCACCGTTCTCCAGAAGTGGGGAGTGAGGGATGGGCAGGGCCAGCTGAGCAGGCCTGGCTGCAGTCACTGATGACTTTGAGAAGGACCAATAAATCATTACCAGGAGACAGGAGTCCCTGGTTCCCCTCCATTGCCTGCCAGCCTACCTACCCAGCCATCCCCTGGCTGACCTTGAACAATTATGCAAGCTCCACTCCGGCTCAGGAATGAAAATCCAGCCCACACTAGAAGCTCAGAGGGGAAAGATAGTGTATCACCCAGCATGGTCTGCATGACACTTACATAACCCCTGCCTTGGGGGGCATTTCCTCCCTGACGTGGCAGCTGCATGGCAGCGACAGCTGCTCCGCTCCCAGCCCCTCCACTACCCCTACAAACGCACACCTACCCCCATACCGCACCCTGGAACTCAAAGCATCCCAGAGCCTGTCGTGCATACATTTATCCAAAACATGGGAAAAGCTACGTGTACAAAGATGCCAAGGCCTGGCACACAGTAGGTCTTCAATATAAAAACGTCTGTTTAATGAGCAAATGCGCAATGAGCATCGAAGTGCTTTTACAGTAGGAAATAAAAAAACTAGAAACTAAATATCTGACAATAGGGACTAAGCAGGTGACAATGTCACCAGGAAGCAGGAGCGCCCACTGCGGCACCACCGGGGACAAGAGGGAGGGAGACCCCCAACCAGCATCCCTACCCCCACCTTGGCCTGAGGGGAGCTGAACTCAGGCAGAGACCCAGAGCCTTCAGAAGTGAGCAGCGCCACTCTGGCCTCAGAACCAAGCATGCACACTTCATTCGAAGGGCCTTGGGGAGCCACTTTACAGGGAGTGACACACCTGTGTCTGGGAAGCTCACCCAACCAACAGGGGAGCGAAGATGTCAGTAACAATATCGACTACTGGTATGGAAAATGGTCACTCCCACTCACGCCACATGGGAGTGCCAGGTACCCGGCGGCCCTCCTGGAGCCAACTGCTGGCAGTGCCACTTACAGGAAGCCTGCCTTCACCCTCGGGGCAATTCCACCACGAGGGACTCACCCACCGGAGTCCCCAAAGCAAGCAAAGACAAGGATGCTCACTGCAGCAGCAATCTAAATGTCCATCAATAGGCACATGGACGAATGAAAAGTAAGGTACTTGCAAACTAAGGAGCTCAGGTGGTAGACAAAAAGAGTGAGGTGAATGTAGGCATGGTGGCATGGAAAGCTATCTGTGATGTAGCTAAATGAAAAAAGCAAGTCACAGAAAACCTGTAGTTCATGGAATTAGAGGAAAGCCCTTTGACATACATATCTGTACATGGTTACACATCTGTCCATGGTCACGCATCTGTGAGTGATGGAAAAGCCTGCAAATGGGGCTGCCTCAGGCCTGCTTCTGGAAAGGAATGGGGGTTTCAGGAAGGAGTGGAGTTAAAAAATACGATTTTCATGTTTCAATTCTACTTCAATATTGAAGTTGTTTCCATATATTGATTTTTTTTTCAAGTTCAGGAGAGAACGTTTAAAATGTCAACCCATGCGTCTGCAGTTGCAATGCCGCAAGCCGCATTCATTCTAAAAGGCTGTTGCAGCAGGGGTGCCAGGAGGAAAAGCCACCTGATTCACAAGCCACAGATTCGAACCACACTGGATGCAGAGTTTACAAGCAAGGCCCGTAGGGGACACACACCCCCTCCAGGGGACGGCCTGCCTTGGCCGCCCTGCCCAGAGGCAGCAGGGCAGAGCCCCCAGACTTCCGAGAGCCTGAGGAGGGCCTGGAGCCCTGGGTCAGGCAGAGCCTGCCTCTCAGCCTTTCGCTGCCTCACCGGCAGCAAGCCACAGGTGGCCCCGAGACGAAGGGGCTGCTCCCTGCCCCGAGCACCCCAGACCCCCACCTGAGGTATGCTCTTTCCTCTGCAGAGGCGCCCTCAGGCAGCAGAGCCTTCTTGCCCTCGGAGAGCCGACCACCACGGCCACAGCTGACACCGGGTGCAGTGGCCCCAGCCCCACAGCTCAGCTGTGAACAGCTGGGAGGAAGATATCAATGAAAGACCCTCTCTTCGAGAGCACAGGTAGCCCAGGACCAGGACTAAGCACCAGGCGCCAGCCTGCCCAGCCCATCGGGGTGCCCGGGCAGCAGGACACGGTGATGGCTGCAGAGGTTCTGGGCCGCGCTGGCCTTCCCTAGCGGAGTCACCTGGGACAAGCCACTTGTAACTTACATTCCCAGGGTCTCGTTTTGCTCATCTATAAAATGGAGCAAACAGTAGTACCTTTAGGCCGGAGTTGCTGCAAGCAAAGGCAGAGCACGCAGAATCGTCCGGCACAGTGAGCACTCAATAAATGGTAGTGGTAACCGCAATCCATGATTCTGGCTGCTGTTTGCCCATCCAGATCCACTCCTCCTCCATCCTGCCCTGCGCCCCGCCCAAGACCTGGTCATCACAGACTGTTATCCGTGGGCTATGGTTGGCTTTGGCCCACAGGAGGCATCAGCAGAAGGAGGGAGGGAGGCTGGGGCACTCATCCCGAGACTCGGACCTCGGGTGGGCAGTGGCTACTTCTCACAATCCAAGCCCACAGTTCCTGCCAAAGGCCCCTCCCGGTTCCAAGGACCCACACCCCTTGCCTGTTGTCCTACCTTCTACTACACCTTTGGAAATGATCCCCTCATTATGCTTTGTATTACCCTGAGTGAGTGTGTACCTAATTCCTGCGAGGCCCATGACCTACAAGGCAATCATCACCCTCACCATCACCATCACCATCACCATCATCATCACCATCATCAACCTACACTTCCCCTGGGGAGGGAGACCTGTAGGGATGCCTTTGGCTCTGCTATGTCTCTCACACTGTTATTCCAGGTGGTTTGTCAGGCAGAACTGCTCCAGCCTACAGGAGGAGCATCAGACCAACCAGGGATTAGTGCAAAAGCAGAAAAGCAACTTCCCCAGCCAGAGGCGAGCCCGGCTCTGAAAGCTAATCTGTGGGGCCCACCCCACGGGGAGCCAGCCTCCTGACACACTCAACCCCACACTTTCTCACCAGAAAGAGGGAGCCGCCCCGGGCTGGGGCTGGGGCTGGGGCTGGGGATCCGGGAGCTGGCAAAGCCCACGTCCCAGGCTCTGGTCGCAGGTCTGTGTTTTCAGTGCAGCTGTCTTCCCCTCCCCCTTCCACATCAGGCTCCGGCGGGGGCAGCGAAGCTGCTGCTATTTTAAAACACGCTGGGAGCTGGGCCACCACCAGCAGGCACAGCCTTCCACGGGCCTCCGGAGGCTGTCGCTGGCGTGGGGGCCACCTGCCCGCCCACCTACCGCTCAAGAAGTCCTCGGTGGGCAGACAGCATGCCCAGGTCTGGGTCCGGCCTGATCTGGAGTTCCCTGGAGCCTCACACCTGGCTTGACCCGCCAGGGTTAAAACAGACGGTGCATACGCAGGTGGACTTGGGAGGCAAGCTGCCCTGAGTTCCAGTCCTACCACTCATCTAGATCCGTGAACACCGGCCAGGAAGCCACAGCCTCTCTGCACCTCCCTGCTGGCTGGAGGGAGGGCCAGAGGGTCCCCCCGGGGAGGTCCCCTAGACCTGCACCTCAATTTTTCTTCAGCTGTAACAGGGGGAAAGAGCGTCACTGTGGGGACAAAATTAGATGAGTACAAAGCGCTTAGTATATTGTTCATGTTCGGTGTTTCTTATGGTCATGAGGGTGCTGTGCAGGATGCTGAAAGGTCACCCTGAGCCACGGGGTCCGGAATCCCGCCCGGCCGTGAAGAGCCATTGTTTAGCTGAACAGTCCAGCCAGGTCCTGGAGGAAGGCCTCCCACCTCATCCCAGGAAGACCGACCCTTCTCTCAGTGCCACTGACCTTGTGACACAGAGGGGTAACTGCACTGACCGCGGTCCACTGGCAGCTAAGCCTCCCCCCAGCGGTGGGCCTGCTCCCTCCAATCCGTGCAAAAGAATAACCTCCCCTCTGAACCGCAAATTCTACTTTTTAAAAGGCGTTCCCGTTGACGAGGCCCTCACCACGGCCCCGGGAAGGGCGAGCCAGACAGGCCTGACCCCAGCCCCACGCCGGCTGAGCTGTGTGACCTTGGGTGGTTACCTCACTTCTCGGAGCTCAAGCCTCCTGACCTGACCTGAAAGCCATACTCTCTCCCCTCACACGCCCCTCCCCCCGGGCTTGCAAGATGGTGGATTTAGTGTCACACACCCCAAGTCAAGGCCCCAGGGCTCTGCTTCGCAGGCCCCCAATAAGCAGTGACAGGTGATGAATCACACTTTCTCAGTGGACAGACTGAGGGAAGGAACAGCGACCAGACCTGTAGCAGACCCTCTGACTCCTGTCAGAGCTGTGCTGTGCACTCCGGCTGCTCTGCAGAGCTCCCCAGCACAGCTCTGGTCAGAGGGCCCGCACTCCCAGTCACCCCACCCCGGAGAGCAGGCAGGAAGAGGGAGCACCGTGCTCAGGCCCAGCGGCAGATCCCACCACTCTCCTCTCTTCAGCGGGAGCCCAAGGCCACAGACCCTCTGGGCACTGAGAGGCCGTCTGCTGTGGGCGAGGCTGGCTCTCAGCCACACACAGGCCTCGCTGTCACCACCACCGAAGATGTCACCTCGTGAGAAATGCCACCGAGGGTAAAGTGGACTTCAGTGCCTCGGAGCACTTTACCGGTAAAGGTGGGGGGTGAGGGAGGGCGTGAATGCAGCCCCTGACTACCAGTATGGAGGTCACTGTCCCCAGCTGCCTAGCGTTCAGTGGGACCATCGGCCCACCAGCAACTCCTTCCGTACGGCCCCGCCTGAGCCCCTATGTTAGTGCCTGTGGAACAGCAGAAATAAAACCGCATACAGCCCAAACCGGTTTGGCTCAGTGGATGGAGCATCGGCCTGCAGACTGAAAGGTCCCAGGTTTGATTCTGGTCAAGGGCATGTACCTTAGTTGTGGGCACATCCCCAGCAGGAGGCAGCTGATCCATGTTTCTCTCATCAATGTTTCTAACGCTCTCCCTTCCTCTCTATAAAAAAATCAATAGCTGAGACCAGTTTGGCTCAGTGGATAGAACGTCGGCCTGCGGACTGAAAGGTCCCGGGTTCGATTCCCGGGACATGTACCTTGCTTGCGGGCACATCTCCAGTGTGGGGTATGCAGGAGGCGGCTGATCGATGTCTCTCTCTCATCGATGTTTCTGACTTTCTATCCCTCTCCCTTCCTCTCTGGGAAAAATCAATAAAATATATTTAAAAAAATAAAATAAATAAATAAAAACATCAATTAAATATATTTAAAAAAAAAGTATACAGTGATCAACTGAGAGCAGCCCACCTCCCCGGCCCACGCCAGCGGAAGCCGGCAGAGAGGGAAAAGGCACCAGGCCTTGGGGAGAACTCCCGTTCACCACGTTACCCTCCCCTGCAAGCCCAGAAGCACCAGTCCAACAAGTTTCCCACGGGTCTTGGGGAGTCACAGAACGAAGGTAACATGTTTAAAAGCAGTTACTTCAAGTAAGAAACAGTTTGGCCTCTGACTGCAAGCTGGGGCTGTACACACTGTTGCGGCTCTTTACACACTGTACCTGCGGCTCTCTGCTAAGCGAGGCTATTTTCTGGAAGTGAGTGGATGTGCAGGATCCAGCCTGTGGCCTGGGCCTGCGGCCACTGCCTCTGTCCATTCAATAATGCCACGACTACTTAATGAACTGCTCTGAGCCACACGCTGGAACAGCCAAACCTATCCTGTCCGTGCGGATGAGTGGCCTCTTCAATTAAAAGCAAGTGTGTGTACCTCACAGACCTGCTCCGGTGCCCGCGGTGCGCCAGGCGGCACCCGCCCTGGCACCCAACACAGAGCTGCCTGGGGCTTACCCTGCGGGGCGGGAACTCGGTCCGGATCTGGGGTGGCGAGAAGGCACAGGTCCCGGGCTACCTGCCCTGGCCTTGCCGACAGCCAGCCGATCAGGCCAGGGAGCCCGTCCCCCCATCTTCTCCGGAGAGCATGGGTAAGGGGATGGGGCCTTGGATGGCACAGGGCTGCCCCCACATTTTACTTCCTGCTCCAGCCTGACCCTGCCTGTCTTCAAGGATTTTTCATGACTATCCTGAAAATTACTCAATACCTGGCACACAAAAGCTTAATAATACGTTTAAAATAACAGGGGCTATGTGTTTTCTTAATGTTTTGTGTGGGTGGTTTTTTTTGGGAGGGGGCGGTTTTTTGAGAGAGAGAGAGAGAGAGAGAGAGAGAGAGAGAGAGAGAAAGAGAGAGAAACATCGATGTGAGAAACATCAATCGGTTGCCTCTGGCACAAACCCCAACCTGGACTGAACCTGCCACCTGGGTCCGTGCCCAGACGGACCAGGAATCCAACCGCCACCGACCTGGGCGGGCACTGGGCGATGCTCAACCCACCGAGCCACCCCGGCCAGGGCCACACCACGTGGAGGAAACCGGTCTCCTAAGAGAGCCTCCGGGGAGGGACCGGGCCCTCTCCTGGCCAGGCACTGCTCTGAAGGCTTCACTTTATTCTTCCCCAAAACCCACGCGGGAGCGGGGTGGCTGCTCCCATCCCACCCCGGGGAGCCTGCGGAGTGTGCCCGCGCCGCCGGGTGACCTTGGACAAGTCCCCAAGGCCCTGGCCTCACACCCCAGGGCTGGGGGCCACCTCTGGCTGATGAATGAGAGGCCGACACGGGAATCCTGCCACGCACAGCGAGGCCACGCGGCTCTGGGGGTCCCCGGTTCCCCAGGCCAAACCCCCTGCCAGGGCCCCCGCCCCGCCCCGGCCCGGCCCGGCCCTGGCGGCCTAAGTCGCCTCTCGCCCCAGGTCCGCCCATGGCGCTGGCGCACGCGGACACGGCAAGGCGCCGGCTTCCCGGGCGGGGGCGCGGGCCGCGGTCGTCACCGGAGCTCACCCCCCGCCCCCGGCGACCTCGCGGCCCCCGCCGGCCCGTGGGCTCGGCCCGCGAGCGCGGGTGGCGGGCGGGGGACCGGCCGCCCTGCTTGGCTGGATCCGGGGCCAGAGGGCGCGCCGGGGAAGGTCACCTAGACCTGCAGCGCCCGGGCCTCCCGCCCCGGCCCGCGCCCTCCGCCAGCAGGTCCCCGCGGGCCCGGCCCCGCCGCAGGCGCCCCCGGGGGTCCGGCCTCCCGCGCCCCGACCCGGGCCCGCCGCCGCCACCCGCCCGCGCGCGCGGCCTGCTCTGCCCGCCGCTGACCCCGCAGGCCCGAGAGGCCGCTCCGGCTCCCGCTCGCCCTCGCCCTCACTCCCGCCTCCTCCCGCTCGGCTCCCCGGGGGCCCGGCGCACGGAGCGGGGTGCAGGCCGCGCCCGGGCCCCTCTCCGCCGCGCTTACCTCGGGCGGTGGCGGCGGGCTCCGCGGCGGGGACGGCGGGGGCTGCGGCGCGAGGAAGCCAGCGAGCGGCGGGGCCGAGGGCGGGGCGGGGCGGCGCGGACGGCGGCGACGCGGACCCGCCCCGACCCTGCCGGTCCCGCCCAGCGAGCTCCGCCCCGGGGCCCGCCCAGGGACACCACCCGGGCCGCCGCGTGCTGGGTCCCGGTTCCGCCTGCGTGCGCCCCGGCACGGGCTGGCGGGGCTGCTGGGCGCGCGGGGGGCGCGCGCGCTCCGGGACAGGCGTGCGGGCCGCCAGCGCCACGGAGTCTCCGCCGCAGGAGATCCCGCGGGGCTGAAGCATCCGAGGCGGGCGGTGTCCGGCTGGCGGGGCCGGAGCCGGGGGTGCCCTGCGCGAAAGCAGCCTGCGGGGTCCTGGTCCTCCCGACCCCAGCCCCGCTGCCCCGGGAGGTGATGTGGCGGGTGACACGGGGCCGTGGAGGCCGAGGCGGAGTAGAGGAGGGGACCCCGGATCCCCCCTGGCAAAGCCCGCGCGGGGCGTGAAATCGGGTTCCCAGCCAGACCCGGCGGAGCGGCGGGGCAACCTGGCGGCGCGGATACAAAGTAGCGGCCACGATGGCAGCTCGTGCGCTCTAGACACTATGTTTCACCCTCCTCATGCCGCGCGCTACAAAACTCCCAGAAAACGCGGCGCACCGAGTTTGCACTCCAGATTAGCAGTTTTCCCCGCTGTCAAAGCTGCTAGCCGCTATTTCTGGGGCATTTGAGAAGTGGAAAAAAAAATTGCATTCTGCAAGAGGGGTCTAGGGTCTCACAGCGCGCTGAGGTACGCTGGTTCCGGGGCAAGTGGTGGGTTGGGGGTGGGCGTTGAAGGGGAACCGGACTCTGATTTCCCGCGGAGCTGGGTTCTATCATATGATCTCACTCATATGTGGAATCTAATGAACAGTATAAATTGTGAACAAAAATAGATCCAGAGACATAGAAGCATTGTCAAACCTCAGCGGGGAAGGGGCGGGGGGCGGGTGTGTAAGAGATCAATCAATGAACTTGTATGCATAACCCATGCACACAGTGTGGTGAAGGCCTGGGGTGAGGGGGTGGGCTGGGAGAAGTCTGTGGGGGGAAAGGTGGACATGCGTAATAGTTTTAACAATAAAATTTTAAAAAAATAAAGAGTCTGTAGTCACCACGCTAGGCCTAGGCTGGTGGTCTCCTTCACCACCGAGGATCAGTGGCCTTCCCGCACAAGGCCCACTCCAAGC
>PVJN01047332.1:0-16057 GCA_004026805.1 Lasiurus borealis
CTGAGTGGCTGATCCTGGGAGTCAACGTCGCGGAGTGGCGGTGCCGATAGGTTGGCAGCCAGCTCCGCCTTACCGCATTTTGCACAAAAGATGATTGGTCGGCATCTCCTTCGAATCAGCGGCGGGCTGTCGGATTCAAACCGAGATCGTTCCGTTTGTGGTCGGTTGGTTTAGTCGAATCGTTTCCTCAGCCGGACGCGGACGGTTGGTTCACTGCGCTCGCTCCTCCCGCCCCGTGGCTGCCCTCCGCGCCGCTCCTCTGTTGGCAGGATGGCTCACAAGCAGATCTACTACTCAGACAAATACTTCGACGAGCACTACGAGTACCGGTGAGCGCCGGCCCGCGGGCTCCCTCAGCTAGGGCGGCAGACGGCTCTGGTGAGGCCGGAAGTCGGGTCTGGTGTCCGCCGGGAGTTGGAGTGGGGGACGGTTGGGCCGAGCGCCTCTCTCCTCACCTGCGCAGTCCGGACCGGCTGCCGCTCTTTGTTCCGTGGGTAAACGGTTGAGACAGGGGCGGAGTTGGGACCGCTTCTGGTGGGAAGCTGCCGCCTTAAAGGGCAGACCCATCCTCGGCCACAGCCGCGTCGGCCCTCTGGGCTCTGCGGGGTGGAGGGTGGAAGGGTAACTTTGGTTTGTTAACACAGACAATTTTTTTTTGCTTTTGAAGTTAATGATACCAAAAATGACCATAAGAGGGAACCCCCGAACACTTGGCATATTGATTGGGATTTAAAAGTGTTTATTGGGTGACCTACGTAGCGTTTTGAGCGTTAACATGATGACCGTGGGAATTATTCAAGGGGTTTCCTTTTCAGACTAAACTGAGGTCTAGTGAAGGTTGGGCGCTTTTTTTCCTGCCGGTGTGTACCGGCCAAACTTGGCTTTGAGGAATTTTGGGATGCTGCGTCTTGGCTACTTCACGTTAATCTGTGAAATGACTAACGGGCATTGTGGGAGGAAAAGAACGCGTCTTTTATTGGCTCATCTGAGGAGTCTTCCTTGGGGCGTGGCTTCCGAGACCTCAGCGACCCGTTCTCCAAAAGGGGACTGGAAGCATCGTCCCGCGGCCAATGGGTGACCTTGTCTGCTGCCCTTTCAGGTTGGATTCCTAAGAAGGCTGTTTAGGAAGAAAGGACATTGTGTTTGGCGCATCACTCTCTCCTTGGAAATCTGTATTCTTAGAAGAAAAACGGAGAGTTCTAGAGATTAGTAATCTTGCATTGTTTAATATTCAACTAGAAAAAGTTGTTTTTCTGGATATAATTTGAAGTGGGTTATCTTATTTTTACATAGTGACTACAGTTACGACAAAGAGCCCAGCAGCGATAGACAATATGGGAAGAATGTAAACCGTATTACTCATCGAAATCTGGAGAAAATATTAATTATGAAATATGGCTCCAAATAAATTGACATTTTTTGGGGATCTTCTGGCAGTAGTTTATTTTTTAGCTTCAATAAACCAACAATTATTGATGAGCCCTTAAGTCGAATGTACTTAGTTTGTGTATATTAATGTGTAGAAGAAAATCCTGTCATATTTCAAGTGATATATTCTAAACCATTATTAATTAAAGATGACCAAGCCACTTGCCTTTATAGGAATAGAACTGCGATTAATCTTCAGAGATACTTCTAAAGGCAAATCGATAATTAGTAATAAAATCAGAGGTGTGATTCTGGGGAAGTTTGTGTATGGTTGTGCAGCATGCAATGTGGATTTCAAGTGTTTATTTTTGCCAGTATTCAATTACCACATCTTTGATTTTTTTTGTTTTGTAAATGCAAAATGAATTTTCTACTCTTTTTTTTTTCCTTTTTCTCAATTTAACAAAATTTGTCAATCTTCACTCCAGGATGTATTTCCTTTGATTTTTGGAGGATGGAAGGTAAGGGTAGAGACAGAAAGATCTATGTGAGAGAGAGATATCAATTGGTTGCCTTCTGCACGGGCCCCAACTAGGGCTGGGGATAGAGCCTGCAACACAGGTATGTTCCTTTGACTGGAATTGAACCCGGTACCCTTTAGTCTGTGGGCCAACATTCTGTACACTGAGTCGAACTGGCTAGGGCAGTTCCTCTTTCTTTTACTTAAGCTTAGCTTCCTTTGTAAATGAACTTCAAGGCTTAGTTCTGTTAAGTAACATTTGGAACAAGTATTACAAGATTGTATGAGTTTAAATTTATAAACCCTGAATGTTAGTATTTTAAAAATCCTATCCACAACTACTCTCGAATTGCATTTTGTAGCACCTTTGTTTATATTTGTCTTTACTTCCCTCCATAAAAGCCCATAATATTGAAATAAACATTGGATTTTGGAAGTAATTTTTTCTTACACATAGTTAGAAAACTATCTCCATGAAGTGAACTACAGGTAGAATTTTCTTATAAATTTGAATTACTTACTATAAATTGTCCCTTTATAATCAAACATCTTGAAGGTGAGCCTGTTTACATGGTTTCTGGAAAAGGAAGGGGTTGTCACTTTTTTCTAAATAATATGTTTACATAAAAAGTATAAATCTTGTGCAAAATTTTCTTTGAGACTACTCAACAATGTGATAGAATATAAGATAACAGATTATTTACAAAACCTTAAAAGTAGATGTTAAAGCAGCATTTTAAGAATGAATGGACGTAGCTAGTAGTAATCACCATGTAGTTCACAGAAATTGGTGAAAATTTAACCAACTATGATAGTAAGCATAATTTGACTTGTCCTCATGACAGTCTAACAACATAGTACAACTGTATTAGGCTCACTTCTGTTCTGTAAATAATACGAAATTGGTACTTAACAAACCAGTCACAGACTAGGTTGATGGCAGATTAGTTTTTTGGACGGCTTCACTTTTCTTGTGTGCCACAAAGTAATCAGATTGTCCCTTTCTCATCCCCCAGGCAATGATTCACAGGTATAGAAATCCTATAAAGATCATTTCACTACACCTAAGAAAGGGGAGTGAAGATTTGTGTTTAAGAATTTAACAAAGATGTATTGACATGTTCAGACACAGAAGAATATTGCAAGCCTTCTTAAAAAAAAAGAACAAAAACCCCACACAAAACAAAACAAATTTTGGGTGTAAGTCAGTAACCTAATGAAAAACAAATGTTTTTTGCTGTTGAGTCTGAACAAAGTATAAAGCACTTTCTGGAATATTAACAAGGATTTGTATCTACTACAAATCTACAATGTTGAGTAATAGGAAACCCAAATTAACAAATGAGGCATTTTTTTTCTCCTTATGTAAAAGGCTACATGAGGTTCAGGTGACAGCTCTCTAATGAGGGATCATCTTCAATTTTCAGTCACTTCTGTGGTCTTAGATGGCTTCTGTAGCTCCTCCCTGATCAGGTCACTGCTTCACAATTAACAGGAAAAAGAATTAGGCATGCTCTTTCTTTTTGAGGTCACTTTCGATAAATTGTCTATTTTCTGCTTATATCCTATTGCCCAGGAATCACATGACCAAAGACAGCTGCAAGGAGATGTGGATTTTTAAAAATTTTTTCATGAATGTGTGTCTAATTTAGTTTTGGGGGTCCTGTTCCTAAAGAACATTGAGACAACTAACAAACCTTCTCTGTTGGGGAAAAAAAATCCTGAATAATCCTTCTGGGTTTGGACTGTATATTCTTACCTTCCTAATTTTGAACATAGGACATTAACATCAGAATTAAAGTTAATGGAGAGTATAGTCTTCAAGATTGATACCAATTCATGTAATATGCTTTCAAGAACATTGAGGACAAGAAAAGTAAAATTTTAAGTATCCTAAACTAAAAATGCATATGTAAAGTTATCATAATTGTAGAAGAGGCAGCTTTACAAACAGAACACTAATTCTTGGTTACATTGGTTATGTCCTTCAACAGGCATGTCATGTTACCCAGAGAACTTTCCAAACAAGTACCCAAAACCCATCTGATGTCAGAAGAGGAGTGGAGGAGACTTGGTGTCCAACAGAGTCTTGGCTGGGTTCATTACATGATTCATGAGCCAGGTAAATTTTGTTATTTGGGAAAGCATTAACTAAATAGTAGCAGTTGTAGTTGTTGACTTTTTAGTAATATTGGTATTTAATGATATCCTAAAGTAATTGATAAGTTACCTATTGTTGAATGACTTCCTCCCTATTATATATTAAATACCAAAATCAAAATACCATATTTTTTCTCTCCTGCAAAACATAAATTGAATCAAAATATAACCTATTCTGTTTTAAACTAGAGGCCTGTACACTTATTCCTGCATGGGTGGGGTCCCACAACCACAAGGCCTGGCCCCTGATTGGTTCGTATCTGGCCTGTAGGGAGGAGGAGACGTGGTAGGTTGGCTGGCTGCCCTGGCCTGCCCCACCCCATCACCAGTGCAGCTCAGGGCCAGGCTGACTGGGGGAGGCAACAAAGGTGATTGGCTGGTGGGCCTGCCCCCAAATGGGGGTGGGGAGGGGCAGTGAGCAGTAGGCTGGCTGGCCCCCTCCCTGAATGGGGTGGGGAAGCTGATAGGGATCAGTAGCTAGGGGAGGGGCTGCTGATGGTTGGCCAGCCAGCCTCCCCCATATTGAGTTAGGGGGGCAATCTGGAATGGGGCTGTGGGAGGTTAGCTGGCCGTCCCCATTTCCCCATCGGCTGTTTGCTGGCTGTCCGAAGTGGGCCTCATACTTACTGGGTGTTCTGGCATTCGGGTTGCTGACTTTTTATATATATATATGTTTGTGTCATTGTTAATAATACCCTAAAGTACTATATCATAAATATATTTAGAATTATTGTATCCCTTCTTTGAAAACTAAGAACTTATTTTTAAGATAACTTACGTGTCCCTTAAGTTTTACGTATATAAGTTTATGCAGTTTGAAGTAATTTGTCTTGTCCTTTAGCCTTCTATCAAAGGATAATTGGTATCAACCATATTTAAGATTCAATGAGATAACATAGTGAACTCAAATTTATGAGTGTTTGTCAGAGAGGGGAGGAAGATCAGAATTTTAGACATGCTTAGATGGGGCATGGCCAAAAAGATTGGGAACCTCTGTACTAAACTAAACCTTTGTGGAATTATATTCTATTTATGGGTTATCAATAAGTCTAACTTTTAGGATTTATAATGCTTTGAATAGAATATGAAGGCATACTGCAGAACTGCAATGAAAGCTATCTTGTTTTCCACTCATTAAAAGTAGCAGCAGTGTCACAAACTTAAAACACATAAAACTTTTTAAAAAAAATTTAAGATACACAACTTTCTTGGGATTAGGGCATGTAATCATTAGAGTTCAAGAGGTGGTTTCTCCAGATAATGCAAAAGCAATCAAGGAACTTAACTGGGTCCCTGGAACCTGCAGATTTATAAGCTGGTGATTTTTGAATGAGGTGTTAGTTGTCTTTGCCCCACAGATAACTTTTCTCTTTATTTTTCATTGTAATTGAGATTCCAAAGGTAGAAACCATTTTCTCAAGGAAGTTTCTCTACTTACCATCTCTTTTCTTCAAGGTGAGTCAACACTGGGGAAATAGTCTCATTGTTAGGTAGTCTCATTGTTAGGTTTTCTTCTGTTTACTGTTGACAGTGACTTTAAAGCAAAATTCATTTCAGCTACCTCAATAAGTAACATTAATTGGCCATAGATTTATTTTACTTTATTTTGGTTCAGTTGAGAATTCTTTGAATTTTGAGTGAAAATTAACCATGTTATATTAAAATGACATAAAACATTAATTTTTCCACAGAACCACATATTCTTCTCTTTCGACGACCTCTTCCAAAAGATCAACAAAAATGAAGATACCTGGGGATCGTCAATTAAATCTTTTTCAAATTTAATGTATATGTGTATATAAGTAGTATTCAGTGAATACTTGAAAAGTGTACAAATCATTCATCCATACCTGTGCATGAGCTGTATTCTTCACAGCAAGAGCTCAGTTAAATGCAACTACAAGTAGGTTATTGTAAGTTGTTTAAGATAAAATTTCTTTGTTACTTTTTCTCTTAAATATAAGTGCCTGTTTGACTTTACCTGTTACTTTTGTTTAATAAAGTTTGTATGTTGCATTTATCACTGAAATTACTGAACTTTAAGATTAATTCATGAGTAGAGGTTGGATGGTTTTAGTTTTTAATTTTAGTCCTGAGCAAATAAACTTAATTTAAATGGGTTTAAAATAACTTGGTGATGAGGGTACTATTTAATTTACTAATGAAGAAATCAAGAAGTAGAGATAAATTTACTAGAGCTAAAGTATATTTTTTAGCTCTATTACTGGTCTAGTTAACAGAGAATTGTCTAGAATCTCCACTTAAACAGAAAGAAGTCCAACTTAATACTCTGGCTGCTTCCAGTTATGGCAGAAACCATATGTATTCTGTGACTGTAAATTGCCTTTAAGCTGCTTGGGAAATAATTGAAAGTTAATGCAGTCTCTCCTCTTTGGTTTGCTGAAGAATCCTTTTAAAAATTGTTATGTTTTTATTGGTTTCAGAGAGGGAGAGAGAGAAACATCCATGATGAGAATCCTTGATCGCTGCCCCCTGCACGCCCCCTCCTGGGGATTAAATTTACAACCTGGGCATATTCTCCGACTGGGATTCGAACCCAGATCGATGCTCAACCACTGAGCCACGCCGGCCAGACTGAAGAATCCTTTTAAAGGAGCTATGGTAAATATAAGGCCAAAGTTTGGTGGTCCTGTTTCTTTTTAGAAAGGGGTGCCTTTACACATGATGAGCACAGAAAAAACTGAAGTAGCCTAGAACTTCCTGCTCCCAGGGACCCATCCACTAGAGGTCCAGAGTTAGCAAGTTCAGAAACAGCCAGAGCTCTGGGTCTCTGGGTCCATTTATTCTAAATGCTTCCCAAATACGCCTAAGTAGGTCCATTCTGGAACCCTGTTCTCTACACTAACTGTTAGAGGAACTTGGACTAAAGTTCCTATCTTTTTACTCATTATAGGTGTTATGTCTGAGCCTCTCTGCTGGGTCTTGGAGAAGCCATGAGAAGTTGTAGGTGTATAAGTGAGTGTATTGTAGGAGCTAGTGGCCATATAGCCATCAGACAAAACAATTCTTCCTAGTAAGTCCTTCACACCGGCTAATACAGCTTTCCCACAAAGCAGTAGCACCTCTAATATCCTCTGTACCTACAGCTTATTAGCTGAGCAGCCACATGCTGTCTCTAGATTCACCGCCTCTGAGCTGTCTGCCTTAGCAGCCTCTTCAGCCTCTGGCTCAGCAGCTTCTCTCTGGTAGCTATATCCCCTGTGCCAACCATTTCTAATACACTCGCTGGTCAATGACATGTATTATACTCAAGGCCAGTTGCCAACAATGACGTCATATAGAAGTTCAGTGACCCTGAGAGTTGTACTTGCTGTGCACTAGCACATAGTCCTTGGACCTGCGTATGGTATCGCAGCCTTGAACATTCTGATTGTGAGTCCCAGGCTCAGAGTGGCCTCGATCATCCGGTGCACTCTAAAGGAGGTTCCCACAGCAAGCCAACAGGAAGATGCCAGAATTGCTAAGCAAGTATTGCATTTAGGGCAGACCCAAGAACACTGAGGGAGCAGAGAAGTCCCTCATCCCCAGCCCCCGCCACTGATTACTCTGGCCAAACCCTAGGCCTCTCCAGACGCTGGAGTTTGGGGTGTGTCCAGGCATGTTTAACCTGTGGAGCCCGCACAGAAGAAAACCTTAAGAATGAGCTACCTGCATTTTTCCTGCTTGAAATACTTAGTAGTCATTCAACCTTTATCAGTGCAAGGCCAGGTTTCATAGAATTAACCTCCAGCCTATGATTTTGAACCTAATCAATCCTAAACAGCCAATACTGTCAGCAAACCCTAAATTAAATGCTTTCAGCTTCCACCGGGTGCCCCCCTCCACTTCACCCAGCATGCATACCCACTGTGCAACCTCTCCCACCTCCCTAGGGCCAGCGTCCAATTCTCACTACCTGCTTCCCTTTGACGGCATTGTTCTCCCACGAAAACTAGATAACTATTCCATTTCTACCGTTGCCAACACCTTTCATAATAGCCAATACCTAATTGTTGGAAAGAACGACATAGTTTTAAATTCTGTAGTTACTTCCCAAGTGCTTTACGTTCTTGGGAAATAGGACATCAAGTCTAGGTTTTCCAGGTCTGTAGGGCTGTGGCTATGCACTTCCCCCGAATCCCCAACCTCGCACACCCCCGCCCCGCTCCGGGTGCCTCCCACCCCGTTTGGACTCCTCGCTGGTCTTGCCCAAGCGCATCCCGCACGCTTCCCACTGCCTTTGCGGTGTCAGTCACCTCCTCCCAAGAGCTAGAGCCGCCCGGCCACCGCCGGATGCACTTCTCGCCGGAAGCAGAGCTGGCCTGGGCACGTTTCTGTGACGCACTTCCTGGTGGCCGTCCGGAAAGTGGAGAGAGGGGTGGGCGAGCGCTTAGCGCTATCCTGGCCAGCCGACGGGCGGCTGCTGGCCTCCCGACGGGGCGGCTGCTGGCCTCCCGGGCCGGGCCGCCTCCGAGCCGCGGGCCATGGCGTCGGAGGGGCCGCGGGAGTCCGCGGGCGAGGTGAGGACGGCGGCCCCGAGCAGCTCGGAGATGTGGGGGCAGCAGAAAGCAGGGGCGGGCGGCCAGCTCCCCAGCCCCGGCGCCCACGCCACCCGCAGCTAACCAAGTTGCGGAGGGACGCCGTCAGTGGGAGTCCGCCAAGTTCCCCGGGTGAGGCCGCGGAGAGAGGACCGAGCCGGCGCCGGCTCCGGCGCCCGCTCGTGGCCGGGAGGGGCTTGTGAAAGTTCTCGCTCAAGCGCGCGTTTGAAGCGGAGTCTCCGCTCGAGGTCGCAGCGTGGCCTCTCGCTGGAGCCCGCCATAGATTGGCTTTCAGACAGATTGCACACCATGCTTAAGAACTGTCAGTGAAAATGAATCTCTTAATACGTATCTAAAAACCCAAATCTCATATCTTACTTTCATGTTCCAGTGGTGATCGATTTCTAGCAAAATTCCTTTTGCTTTTCAACAAAACAAAACAAATAGTTTGTGTAACTTTTTTGAGAAATTCAATGGAAATAAACGCAGTGTGTTTTGGGTGCTACAGGTAAGCATTCCGTGGGTATGGTTACCTTCAGTGCTACGACCTGGCTTATCCCTAGCTACAGTTGAAAGAGGTACAATGCCCCTGTTCGAAGTTTAAAGCTAAGGAAACATCCATTGGGGTCCTACTATATAATCTGGGTTGACTTTTTTTTTTTTTTAATATATTTTATTGGTTTCTTACAGAGAGGAAAAGAGAGGGATAGAGAGTTGAAAACATCGATGAGAGAGACATCGATCAGCCGCCTCCTGCACACCCCCTACTGGGGATGTGCCCGCAACCAGGATACATGCCCTTGACCGGAATCGAACCTGGGACCTTCCAGTCCACAGGCTGACGCTCTATTTGCTGAGCCAAACCAGTTTCGGCCTGGGTTGAATTTTACTTCCACTTTAATTGGTGTCCTTATTTTTCACTTTTAATATTTGGTAGACTCATTTTTCCAGTTAAAAGCAGTGGGGTCCTGGCTGGGAGTATCACCCAGTACGGGGAGAAGTGAGGAGGCGAGGGTGCAGCTGATCCATGTTCTCTTTCACATCGATGGCACTTCTCATCTTCCTTGCCTTCTTTCCCCTCTAAAATCAATAAGCATATCCTTGGTTAAGGATTTAAACAATAAGTATTCTCTTAAAAAAAAAAAAGCATTGGTTGGCAAATGATTATCTTTGGTATAAGGCAGAGTTATTTGAACACCTCCAAGATTAGTATTTATTTCCAAGAACTGCTAGAAAGGAGACACTCTGGGGTTTTTGTTTGTTTACATTTGATTGATCTCATATGTAGTTATAACCGCCTTTTTTTCCCTTAGGGCATCAAGTTGTCAGCAGATGTCAAACCATTTGTCCCCAAATTTGCTGGGCTCAATGTGGCATGGTTAGAGTCTTCAGAAACACCCATGTTCCCTAGCTGTGCAGCCACGTACTATCCTTATGTTCAGGAACTACCAGTGCCTGAGTATGTATTCTTATAAACACTCTGCCTTACCTGAGGACTTTGTTTCTTGGCTTCAATGGTGAATAGCTTTAAAATATACTATAGCTAATACATATGTTGAAGTTCTCATAGAAGATGCTTCTTCACCAAGAAGGGTCTGAGCCGGTAGTACAACTTAAGTGTGTCCTGCACAGAAGCAGTGAAGTTTTGGCTCTTTTCTTCTTACTCTAGTATTTTGGGTAAAATCTTTAAATGCATTTTTATTGATTTCAGTGAGGAAGGGAGAGGGGGAGAAAGAGAGAAACATCTGTGAGTAGAGAGAATCATTGATGAGCTGCCTCCTGCACACCCCTTACTGGGATCTAGCCGGAAATCAGGGCATGTGCTTTGACCACTGAGCCACAACTGCCTGGCAAAAGTTGTGTGTGTGTTGTTTTTTTTGACAAAAGTTGAAGACCTGCCTATATGTGATGAAGGTCTTTGGTAGGAATGCCCACGTTTTCCACTGTAATTGTACTGTTTGTAAAAGGGATGTTGGCATTGGTCTCTTTTGAGTTGTTCCCTACCTTGGGTGCTTCACATAATAAAATACAAAATGCATCTCAGTTACTAGGCCTCTAAGCCATCTGCTGGGTGAGATTTTAGTAACTCAAACTAAAGGTGAAAAACATCTAAAGCAATGTCCTGTTCCAGATAATTTGAACGTGACCAATCAGAGGCTCAGAGTTGCACAGTATTTAATTTAAAAATGATGTTTCTTAACCCCTTATCCTTTTAAACTTTGATTTTGTTTTTTAATTGTTTATAACCAAGGAAAAGATTGGCTGACAATATTCTTGACTTGCAAGAAAACAGATATGGAGTCATGAAGTCAAAGGGACACGGTTAGAAAGAAGGGACTTTAAAGTGGAGGTGAAATGGGGAGACTTTAAGTATTTGAGAAGGGATTATCTAGTCAATTCTGTTGTAGGTTAAGAAGTGCATTGCTGTAGTTAGATTTTGTTTAAATGGAGTTATTGCCATGAAAAAAAGGAGGAGTAGCCTTTTCCACAACAGACATTACTATTAGTTCCACTATTACAATCTAATTCTCTACGTCCCCTTAAAGGAGGGGAGTAACCTTTTACAGACTTTGTCTCCCTCCCATGTCTAACAGTGTACTCAAAGGGACTTTGTTTATTCAGTTGGAGTTAATTATTGAAAGGCTATTATATGGAAAATGCTAGATGCTAAAGGAGAATGACTGCCTCATAAGCTGTACTCTTTTTGTCAATTTTTTTATAGACTGGTAGAGATGAAAGAAAATGTACTAATCTTCTCTAAATTTATATTATAGACTAGACAAATATCAGTAGAAGTATTTGATATATAGAATTGCCCATTTGGAAAGTACTAAGTATGGTATAATGAACCAATAGAGGCTATACAGACAAAATAAGTTCTCTGTTGTATTTTGTTTTGAGTATTGTATATATATATTTTTTTCATGTTTGTCACATCCATGAGGTTGACAGGAAGGTATAGGGTTATTTTTACACAGAAGAGACTGAGGCTAGAATTACTTGCCAAAGTTATTCAGGTAAGTTAAAACCTACCAGCTTTGAGAGCTAGCAGTGCTGATAGTATGGCGCAGATCAGTTTGGTGGCTGGAGGAGTGGCTGGATCCCTGACAGATGCTGGCCTGACCGAAGGGACCAGGTAAAAGTTGTGTTGGGAAGATAGTAGAGGAGTGAGTTTCTTTTGTTAAGGGGGTACCATTAGGCAATTAGTGCCTTGGCCAGTGTGACTCAGCTGGTGGGGCATTATCCTGTGCACCAAAAGGTTGTCAGTTCAATTCCTGATCAGGACACATGCCCAGGTTGTAAGCTCGATTCCTCGTTGGGGTGCATGCAGGAGGCATTCAATTGATGTGCCTGCCTCTCTCCCTCTCCCTCTCCCTCTTCCTTTCTTAAAAAAAAAAAAAAATGAATAAAACATTTTAAAATAAATAAAAGCCTACATAGTACAGCTGAAAGTTTAGGTTTGGTGAGTATGAAATAGGGAACTTTTGGGTTCATTCCTGGATTCTGGTTTGACTTTAAAGGGGAGGGGCTTGAAGACTTCGGGTTCCAGGCACTGGAAACAGAAGAAAATACATAGAGATCTGCTGTAAGAAGAAAAAGTTCTATGGTTGTCCATAGGGTGTTGGTGGGAAAGGTGTATAGCAGTTTCCAGTTGAATACCTAGAAAAGACTCGTAAGATCATTCATGAGAACACAAGTGGGCTGGTTCGGGAACCACATGTTAAGTTTTGGGTTTATATGTGCCAGATAGGGGGGTGGGGTGGGGAGTGAACTATTAAGTGGAAATGGTGTAAATCCTGAGCAGAATGATGAGAGGTTTGGACTCAATGAGTCTGACAGGCTAGGTCAATGGTCGGTAAACTGCGGCTCATAAGCTGCATGTGGCTTGCGAGCCGAAGTTTGCCGTCTACTGGGCTAGGTAGAGTGCAGAGGAATCCATGCTATGGAGGAGCCTTTGGGAAGTGAGTGAGAGCAGGAAGAGGGCAGGATTTGCAAGGCCAAGCCAGAGGAGCTTTTCTAGCGATGTGGTAGGAGGGTCAGACCTAGTCCATGTCATGCAGAAGCGGTGGCAGCATGGCAGGAAGTAAGTCCTGGAGACTCAGGATTGTTGGTAGGGATGGGGCGAGAAGTGGAGCTGAGGATCAGCAGGTATTGCACAAACACAAGGGCTGCTGATATCCAGGAGTGCGGAATGAGAAGGTGAGCATACAGTAGATGGTGTCATTATGGTTAAGGCTCATCTGGGCAGTTTGTGGTGACTGGGATTTTTACAGGAAACCATTTGAAATCCCAATAGATATTGTGAGTTGTCTCTGTGAGATTTTGTGTTTGGTATTGTTTTCTGCAAGTAACTGTTTACCTTGGATGGAAAGAAAATGATCATCTTTTCAAAGGAAGAAGGACCAGTAATGAGATGCCCAAAGAATAAATTGGCAATGAGTAAAATATTTTACAAGATCTAACCTTAAAATATGAATTAACTAGAGACCCAATGCACGAAATTTGTGCAAGGGGCTTAGTCCTCACAGTGCCAGCTTTGCCAAACAAAAGGTTGTCTGATGGTGTTCTGCTGTCTGGTCTAATTAGCATGTTAGCTCTTTATAATATAGGAAGGAGGATGGCAGTGATACCAGGCAGCCTGTGATTAAGTACTGCATGGAACGAGAGCAGTGCCCATCCTCACGGATGTCTTCCAGGTCCCATGTAGACTGGCTTCCTTTCTGCTTCTGTGCATGTTCTGAACCCGCAGCAGAGTAGAACGAGGACTTTAATAAGGGTGCTGGTACCTGGGCCCGCATGTCCTGACGGTCACACAGTTGGAAGATCATGTAGAGTGTCCCATTACTAGCTTCAGGTTCTCCCGCCTTTCATTGGACCAGCACACTTTGGGATTTCATTGATTTGCTACAAGAAATCTTTCAGCTGTAGAAATCCACAGAAACATCTACTGCTTATTTGTGGGAATGGAAAGGTTATGATTTGTGTTTTAACTCACTCTTTAGCATTTTGTCAGTGTATCAGCTTTCTTCAAAATGGTTGAGTCCTCTGGCCATATTTGTTTTTTTTTTTTAAAAAAATGACTCTTCCATTGTATTTTGGTTTAGTTTAGCACTTCAAGCAAATTGGAGCACTGTTCAAGGTGGCGTCCATCTGGTTAGCAGGGTCTGTAATTCCCAGGCCACTGTGCACACAGCGTCCCTTTTGCAGCTCTAGCTCTGCAGGTCGGGAGTAGATAGTGGGCTTGGAGCCGCAAAGTGCTATAGCAGGATGTCTGCAGCACCTAGAGGCCCCAGGAAGCCCTGCAGGTCGTCAGGATGGAGGTTAGATTTGGTCAGTGGGAGCCTTTGTAGAGAGGATGGTCGGGATGGCCCTTTTGGCCAGGGTCACAAGAGTCTTTCCCAAATATTTAACATCTTGAGAATGAAAAGCTACTGGGCATCTTCAGGCTCCTGTTGAGGATGCTCTAGCTCAGTAGTGAAAAAATAAAACTAGGTCAGCATCTGTCTTTGCAGGATAAGAAAGAAAGGCTTAGAGGTTTCATTTAGCTGTTAATTAGAGTCATGTTAATGTAGAGCGAATGGCCTCAAAAGTAAGAAAAGTTAGAACAGTTTTATTATAAAATATTAAACTTCCTGATTTGTGGTATGGAATTTGTAACTAAAATTTACCCTTTTTATTTAGGCAGACACTCTATCCTGAAGATATGGCCTTTAGAGCTTCAACATTTCCACATCATTATTTACCTTCCGAGATGGCTCTTCATCCATACACCCCTTCTCCTTACACCCTGGAGTCTGCACATAATATTTGCCCAATGCCTGGCTCCAGGTATGACTACAACCAACCCAGTCGTTACCAAGGTTTCCAGAAGAAGCCACGGTGTGAGCACATGTGCCCTCTCCCACAAGACACAAAAGCTCTGTTTAAGGTAAGTAAGTTTGTGGTTTTGATCACTTTGGCATTTAAAATGAAAAGAATTGGTCAATTCTTGCATTAACTTAAGCATTGCTTATCTTTTTTTTGCAGTATTTAAGAACTTATTGCTCTAACCTTTTTAAAAACAGTTGAGTTATGAATACTTACATATGTTTGCAATGTTAAACCTGTTTTAGTTTTTATTTTTTAAATATATTTTTATTGACTTCAGGGAGGGAGTGGGAAAGAGAGAGAGAAACATCATTGATAAGAAAGAATCATTGACTGGCTGTCTCCTGCACGCCCCACACTGGGGATCGAGTCTGCAGTCTGGGCATGTGCCCTGATCAGGAATGGAACCATAACCTCCTGGTTCATAGGTTGACGCTTAACCACTGAGCCACGTTGGCTGGGCTAAACCTGTTTTATAGTGGTACAGTTAATCCTTGAACAACACAAGATTGAAATGCACCACTGGATCCACTTATACAGTGGTACCTCGAGATACGAGTGCCCTAACATACGAGATTTTTGAAATATGAGCCATCGAGCGAGCGATTTTTTGCTTTGAAATACAAGCAACATTTGAGATACGAGTAAGCTCGTGGATCAGCCGGCTGCACATGACCCACCAGTTTACCACGACTCCAGCGTCTCATAGTTTTCCACACCTCAGTCAGTGTGCTTGTTTACCTTGTTGTGGAAGCATCTTTTGTGCATTTACATACTTTATCACATTTCTTTTTATAACCATGGGTCCGAAGAAAACGAGTGGAAAGGTCAGTGCTCAGAAGAGGGTGATGTCTATTGAATTAAAACGTGAAATCATAGAAAAATATGAGCAAGGTGTGCAAGTGGCTGACTTGCGAGGCAATACGGGCGTAGTGCTTCAATGATATGCACTGTGCTTATACAGAAGGAGTTGATAAAGGGTATAACGCCAGCTAAGGGCATTACAATAATTTCTAAGCTCCCTAGCTCTCTCCATGAAAAGATGGAGAATCTACTGATGGTGTGGGTGATGGAGAAGCAGCTTAAAGAAGATACATTAACACAGGGCATCATATGCGAGAAGACGTGAGTGATTTACTGTGATTTGCTGGAGCAGACCCCGTGCACTGCCACGGACGAAGCATCGAAAGACTCACTTAAAGCCAGTAGAGGCTGGTTTGATAACTTCAGGAAAAGGTCTGGCATTCACTCCATTGTCAGGCATGGTGAGGCAGCAAGTTCAGATGTGAAGGCAGCTGAGGATTACCTCAAAACTTTTTCCAAATTGATAGAAGCCAAAGGATATATCCCCCAGCAAGTCTTCAACTGTGACGAGACAGGGCTTTTCTGGAAGAAGATGCCGATTAAGACTTATATAACGGCAGAGGAAAAGGCGATGCCAGGCCACAAACCCATGAAGGATAGGCTAACTCTCACATTGTGCGCCAATGCGAGTGGCGACTGCAAGATCAAGCCTCTGCTCGTATACCATTCGGAAAACCCCAGAGTCTTTAAGTCACATAAGATTTTAAAAGATAAACTGCAAGTTATGTGGAGGGCAAAC
>PVJN01047333.1:0-16057 GCA_004026805.1 Lasiurus borealis
GCAGCAGTTGGAAGTCATAGTAAGTCTTCTCTAAGCACTTTGTGATGGATGTTCCACATAAGTGAGGACAGCGGTTCCACCCTGAATGCCTGCAACAGTTCATTGGTAATGATTGCCTAGAGCACTATGAGAAAGATTCTGAGATTACATCTGGGCTCAGGTAGAAAGAGTGTGATGACTGATGAATGACATCTGAACCCAAGCAGAAGAAGGCCACACATTCATACAAATGAAGAGTGTGACCATGTGTACAATTTAATTTTTGCTTTTAAGTCCCTTATTTGATTTTTAAAGTAGTCTTTCGGGTGCTTTTTAATTTATGGCATAAATTTATTAAATTCCAAGAAACTGTAAGAAATTTATACTTGCTTCAAAAGAATAATTTTGTGACTTATGCAGATGTGTGTGTGTGTGTGTGTGTGTGTGTGTTTGTTTGTGTGTGTGTATGTTTGTATTATAAAAATAAATTTATTGAGAAAGGGTCCTTGCCTTTCTTGTTTACTGCTGCATCCCCACTACTTACATATTTATTAGTGCTCAATCAGTATTTATTGAATGAATGAATGAAAATCTAATTGTTTTTCTCAGTTTTTAGAAATCATGGTTCTTGTATGTTGCTTTTCATTGATTAGAAGTCTAAATCGGTGTGTGGATTGGGTGGGCTCTGAAATTAATAGACTCAAACAAGTTAAACAATATATTTAATTTTAATAATTTCTAGAGCTGTCTTAGAGAGCTCTGTGATCAGAATTTAGAAACAAGCAGTTCTTGACATTTTGATTAGATTAAGTCACATTTGGAGAACTATGTAGTTGTGGCCTTGGAAGGAGCCTGATGGTTGATTCACTTCCTATTACTTGGAGTGTTGTGAGGGCTGTAATGCTGATCTTTGTATCATTAACACCAGTGTAATGCCTGGTACCTCTTGGGGAGGGAGCTTCTTCAATTCAGCCTCATCTTGCTTCCAAAGTGGAAGAAGAATTGGTAAGTCAACTGGTCAAAGCCACATTCTATTACATGATTACGTTAAAGGGCATTAGAACCCAGAACTCATGCATAGCCATATATCTATATCTACATCTATATCTATATCGATGTATTTTATATACCCTTCCTGTTTCTTTTCTAGGAAAACCATGGCAATAGGTTAAAGTTCTTTATTTTCTTCCCCCTTGTTCATTGTAACTAGGTCGTTGAATGGATTTAAGGCCCCTATTGTAACCTGACCACCTCTATTTTTCTCTGAAGTATGGACCCTAAATGTATATTAGGAATAGGGATGGGAGTGAAAAATAAAATGTCCCAGTTAGGTCTCAAGATTAAGATTGAGTCTAAAGAGCTTTGAACGTTTGTCTAAAGAGCATTGAACAGTAAATAAGTTGATATTTTGATCTAGTACTGCTCCTTGGGTATAGGATTGTTAATCTGATATCCTTTAGGGAGGAGACATGAGTAGCAGGGAATGATGGGGTTATTTCATTATTCATGGCTTTATGTCCTTTGGCAGCTATAAAACGAGGCTCATAATCTCTTATGGTTCATTGTATTTACTCCATAAATGTTTGTTAAATGAGTCAGTAGCTCACATCCAGTTTGTGATCTGATGTTTCTCTTCTGGAACATCTCTCCCAAATAAATTGGCCTTTGCTTGAATTACAAAATGTCAACTACCTTAATAAGACTAAAATTTTAACTTCAAATAGAAAGTGCTGTACTATATTCATTTTAGCAAGGAAAATATTTGATCATTGTAAAGACAGATGGTAGAGTTCTCACCTTTTTTCAAAAACAGAAACAGGAGCTTTTAGAAGCCTAGCGCGAAAATCACGTAAGAATGGAAATTAAGGAAGGAAAGCTGGGATTGAGGAGATTATTTTAGATATTTTCAGCTCTACACATTGACACTGAATTTGTCAATCATCTTCAGTAGTAAGTATATAAATTTTGTACATGGAGAATCTGACATTCTCTGAATTAGAAAAGAAGAGACAACTGAAAACACCCCAGCACACATGGAAAAATGAAAGTACACACTACCAAGTGAAATGGAAGTCACTGGATTGAAGATGTACTTTAATACACTACACTGAGAGAAATGCAAATGTTTAACACTTAAAAAATAGCATCTACTGGTATTGAAGCACGTATTTTCTTACTAAAGAAAGGACAGCAGTGAAGTAGTAGAAGAAGACAGGAAAGGAGGAAACAATTACGATTTCTTTCTTACCTCTTCATTCAGTATCCTAAAATAAAGTGAGACACAGTTGAACATCTGAAATAGAGAATATCACCAAGGGTCATTATTGCTTCTATGGGGAAAGTCAGGGCACACCTCTGTCCTATACAGTGTTCACCTGGGCTTACTGTACATCTTGTCATTCCTGTCCCTCATGAAGGGCCAGGCAACCATTTGTATTGTATGGCCTGCTATTCAGAGAGCCCTCCAGCTACGGATTCTAAGATTGCTCAAAGAGTTGAAGCAGTCCCCCCTGCAACAGTGGGCAGGAGTGATGCAGACTTACACTTAGTAGAAGTAAAGGGTGACCCTTGGCCTCTTGGTGTCCTGAAATTTCTCTCTCACTGTCATTAAAAGATTGAATGTACTCTCCTGCCCAGTTTAGGGAGGCACTTTAAATATAGTGAGGCAAATATACATTGCCTTGTTATCTGGTAAGTAATAGCAAGAAGAAAATGTACCACAAAGGAATAAAGCAATCTGAAAGTGATTTTACATGCAATTGTATTTAATTCACTATGATTTCCCCCGTTTTTTGTAAATGGCATAATAACATGAAAATTCTTGAGAGAGTTATTCAAGGAGAAAAAAATTATCTAACCATAATCATAGATCTATCCTCCATACAAGGTCCTATTTCTTATGTATAATGGTGATAGGATAACAATAAAAGTATTGAATGTATCTTTCCCCTAAGAGGCTACTATTTACATTTTATCTTTATTATTTTACATATTCTAGCTTTCCATCTTGATATTTCAAAAAGGTGATTTTTTTTCCCCCTAAGAACAGCTAATGGATGTCTTGGAGTACTTACTGGAAGGGACAAAAAGGAGCAAATAAATATTCACTTTGAAATTTGCAACTTTGAAAGTTTTGTCATTACTATGCTTTGTACTCTCCACATATTCCCTTTCTTAGGTAGAAGCTGTTATGATTTTAAGATTGTATATATACTGTGAGGTGAAAGCAAAATGAGAAAAAAATTCTCTATGAGAAAAGTAAAAATACTTTTTTTCTACAAGGCATAAATAGATTGGGATGTATAACATATAAGCTTACAAAATAAGCTGGCAATTAAAACATAATAGCAAAATCTGAAAATATGTGTATGTAATTCACATAGATATGTAGAATATTCTAGTATATATAATGTAAAAACCTTTACTGCTTTTTGTACATGAACTGACTTGATTTATTAACTGTTACCAGTTCAGAAGGACAACCTTCTCCTGACATGGCTGTGAAGGCAGAGAAGTACAGAGACCCTATCGGGGAGAGATGTGACTCAAGAATCTGTTGAACATTTAGTCATAAGGTGCAGTGCAGTAAGAGAATATGTCGTGGAGGACTAATTGTATATTTAATTTGAAGGAGCACAAGAAGCATAGTTGCTATAATCTACATTCTGGAGTCAGAAACATGCATTTTTAATCACCAGAGAGGCTAGATCAAATTTTGACATCATTTTAAGAGAGACAGGACTGGAATCTATAGATCTCAATTAAAGACTTCATCATCTATCACATAGACTATATAATCTCTTTTTTTCTCCCTGCTGCTAGTCACTTCCTATAATTTATGCCAGACATTACTGTCACAGAGATCTTAAAAAACAACAACAAAAAGAACCTCAAACCCACAAATCTGATTATTGCTAAAAAGTGTTATTACTTGTAGCATAAACCCAAAATTCTTTAATGTGTCATTATTAATTTTGGTCATATTTTAGCCTACTTCTGCAATCTCATCTCCCAACCCCCTTGATTACAGAAAGTTCAGTCTATTATTAATTTTATTGCTTCATGGAGTTACTGGAAGCTGTGAGAGCAGATCTGTCTTTGTTGCCTTTTGCAGACTTAGCGTCATCTAGCCTCAGATTTCTGGTCCCCAAGCTGTCTGTGGGCCACCGGTTGGTTCACTCAATATGTCTTCCTCCCTCCCTCCCTCCCTCCTTCCCTCCTTGTCTTGCCTTCCCTTGCCTTTCTTCCCCCACCTCTCTTTTTTTCTCTCTTTCCTTTATTAACTAAGGTATTACATATGTGTCCCCCCCACCTCCCTGCTCATGCCCTCACCACCCTAGTGTCTGTGTCCATTGATTATGTTTATATGCATGCATACAAGTCCTTAGGTTGATCTCTTCCCCTTACCCCCATCCTCCCCTACCTTCCCTTTGAGGTTTGAAGGTCTGATCAAAGATCACTTTCAATGATCTTCAAATTAGTTTTAGTTGGACTGTTGCTACTGTTAATTCTGAAGCTGTGACAGTCTAAAATGTTTTCCTACTTGCAAGATAACAAGTTAACCTGCCATGTTTTTCTGTCTCTGTCTCTATATGACTGTCTCCATATCCTATATCCATTTAAATTTATATACATATTTATATCAGTATCATCTACACCTATCTATAAACATGAGATCTCTGGACCAAAGACTCAAATAGGCACCAAAAGTCAGGCTACACTGAAGGTGTAGGAGGAAGTTACTCAGAATTGGCTGGAGGAAGAACACCGCAAGGTCAGCAGCAGTGGGGCCAGGACTGCAGACATGTGGGAGATGAGGTATCTGAAGGCCCAGGCATTTTCTCCTGGGCTCTAGCTAGGGTCATTGTCAGTGTCAGCTACTAGTACAAATGGGAGCTGTCAGGGATGGAATAATGGGAGGAAATTGAGAAGTTGGAGGTGGATAATAAGAAGAAAGAGGAGGAAAGGAAGGCATAAGAGAAGACAACAGATATTTCTGGTGTTCCCATTCCGTGTTCTGTAGGGCTACAGAGTGAGAGGAGGACGAGAAGGAAGAAAGCAAAATTTAGTTTGAAGTAGGTTAACTATTTAAGTGTGACAAATCTGTATCCATACCAGACTGTGTTTTCTGTCATATAGTATGTGCTTATTATATAAATTTGAAACTATGTTTTGAGATTCAGGGGAGGTGTCTGTGTGTCTTGAGTGCTCTTTGTAAAAATAAACAAATAAAAACATACAGAAATAATATATATATATATATTTTTTTCTCTATAATCTTTCTTTTCAAATACAATTCCTTATGAATTTAAGATAAAAAAGTCTTAGAGATATGAAAAAACTCAGAGAAGAAAGGTATAGGAAAATCCAGGGAGATAGTAGAATTGTAAAAACACATTTTTTCCCAAAGAAATTTAATAATTTGAATTTAATAATTTAGAACATGTAATAAAATATTAATGTAAGGCATTCTACTCTACTTCCCAGTTCTCCTAACTCTAAATTATTATTAAACACTACAAGTTAAGATTTGGCACTTAGTATATACTTGTTGAATGGATTTAATTAATAAATTTAAAAACAATTTTTAATACCAACAAATTTAATTTCCTACTTATTAGGCAATTATATTACTGTATCTCTTGGTTCCAAGGTAGAAAATGAAGGTGATGATAGCAAAATTGACATTTGATTGTATTATTGGCAACACCATAATTAAAATGAAGTTAGGATGTGTAGTGGGCATTTGCCATTGTTTTGTCTATTCTAACTCTTTCCCACTTTTGGGAATCCCCTACCTTGGCGAGGAAAGGGGGTGTTGGCAATGACCTTGTCCTTCTAGAGCAGCTGCAACCCAAATGGCCTGCTCAGTCTGCCTTGTAGTTAGAGTACAGATAGGTCACTCAGGCTCCACACTCAACATCCCTCAGGTCAGATGTTGTCTAGGGAGCCAGTGAGGTGAAGAGGAAGGGGTGGGCAGCCCTTTCTTTAGCCACAGCAGAGGTGGCAGTGCTGTAAGGTTGGGTGCCTGAGGCTAGAAGAGTGGCAGCAAAGTGAAGTGGTTGCTGAATGGACGCAGGTGGGACATTCTCTCTCCTGGAGGGAGCCTGCTCCCACCCCACCCCACTATAGTCTTGCCCTGGGGCCTCCAAAAGATAATCACTCCCAGACATTGTCCAAAACAGCTACATTTCCACACTCTGTGTCATTCTCTTTGGAACAGTATAATGCATTGAACATTATATTTCCAGTTTCTTCTTTTTTAAAAAATATATATATAGTTTATTGATTTTTTTACAGAGAGGAACGGAGAGGGACAGAGAGTTAGAAACATCGATGAGAGAGACATCGATCTGACGCCTCCTGCACCCCCACACGGGGGATGTGTCCGCAATAAGGCACATGTCCCCGACCAGAATCGAACCTGGGACCCTTCAGTCCGCAGGATGATGTTCTGTCCACTGAGCCAAATCGGTTTCGGCTCCAGTTTCTTTTTACAGTTTCTTGTCTGCTCACAGTAATCATCATATTTCTTCCATTTTCAGAGTCTTTGCTCTCAGATTTCCTGAAAGTTTGAACTTGTGTATATGCACACACACACTTCCACAAACTCACAATAATATAAACACATAGGGCTTTTTTATTTTTTTCTTACAGAAAACAAGGAACATTTATCTCTACAAGCTGATTAAATCTTCAGACAGCTCTACTCAGAATCTCAAAATGGATGCTGGGTTGTAGAACAGAGGTAAGACCCCTCACCCCCACCCCAGACAATGAAGGAGCAATTTGCCTCAGGTTAATTCCATTCTCCATCTGTCAGGCGATAAAAAGTGCTTGCAATTTAAAAAATACGTATTTTTATTGATTTCAGAGAAGGGAGAGGGAGAGATAGAAGCATCAATGATGAGACAGAATCATTGATTGTCTGCCTCCTGCAGGCCCTATACTGGGGATTGGGCCCACAACTAGGGCATGTGACCTGACTGGGCAGTGCTTGCCGTTTTATAAGGGCCTTCCCACCCCTAACCCCTCCCTGTTTTTAGCCATAAGATTAAAAGGAAAAAAAAATCAGGATAAGCATTCCTTATAAATAAGGGAAGTAGAAAAGTACAATTAGCAGGATTTAAGGGGCGTGGAATAGCATGGTGTTGATGTAATAGATATATGTCTCTTTTGGCCAGGCAGGCAGCTCAGTACCCAAGCAGTTTGATTTTCAAATGATCTCATTAGGTGGCCGCAGTGAGAAGCAAGCAGGTTCATGCCTTTCACTATGGAAATGGACAAAAGCTAGTTATCCCCTCACTCTATCCCTGGCAGCCAGAGCACATGCCCATGATTTCAGGCCGATGCTGAAGAGACTTCTGCCTGGCAACCTGACCCCGGAGAAGGAGCTGTGGAGCAGGGAGGTTTTAGTGATGGCTGCGCCAATGGGTGGTGGGTGATTACATCCTGCTATAGGCTTCCAGAGACCCCGCCCCCATTGTCTCTAGTTTACACTTCAAACCTGCATCTCTACGTAGTGAACGCTTCTACTATTTTATGAATCCCTATCCATACATAAAAGGGCCAGAGTTCCTTTCTTTTCCTTGCAAAGCAGGAAAGCAAATGGGAGTAAATGATAACCTTTTCAAGTTATGGGATTGGAAACTGGCAATGGTCATGTTGGGCTATGAAGGGGCTGATAAATTGTATTTCTTACCCAAGTTCCTGACCAATATAATTTTACTTCTTTATCTTCTTTATCTCTCCCAACCACAATGTTAGCACCATAGTTCCATGAACACAGGAGTTTTTGACTATTTTGTTCGTGGCTGTATCCTCAGTATGTGAGATAGTACCTGCTTTTTAATAGGCTTTCAATAATTATTTGTCAAATGAGTGACTGAGTAAATGAGAAAGGCCTGTGGAAATAAAGACAACTTTATTATAGATACTAGAGGCCTGGTGCATGTAATTCATGCATGGGGAGGGGGGTTGTCCTTCAGCCCAGCCTGTTCTCTCTCCAATCTGGGACCCCTTAAGGGATGTCCCACTGTCTGTTTAGGCCCAATCTTGGTAGGATTAGGATTAAACAGGCAGTCAGACATCCCTCTCACAACCCAGGACTGCTGGGTTCCAACTGCTTACCTGCATGACTTCCTGATTGCCCTTAACTGCTTCTGCCTGCCAGCCTGATCATTCTCTAACCACTCCCCTGCCAGCCTCAATGATGCTTAACTGCTCCCCTGCCAGCCTTTTTACCCCTAACTCCCTCCCCTGTGGGCCTGGTCACCCCTAACTGCCCTCCCGTGCAGGCGTGGTCACCCCTAACTGCCCTCCCCTGCAGGCCTGGTCACCCCTAATTGCTCTCCCCTGCAGGCCTGGGTGCCCCCCCCAACTGCCCTTCCCTCAGGCCTGGTTACCCCCAACTTTCCACCTCTGCCAGCCTGGTACCTCCCATCTTCCCTCCCCTGCCAGCCTGATCACCCACAACTGCCCTCCTCTGCTGGCCATCTTGTGGTGGCCATCTTGTGTCCACATAGGGGCAGGATCTTTGATCACATGGGGGCAGTCATCTTGTGTGTTAGAGTGATGGTCAATTTGCATATTACTCTTTTATTAGATAGGATAGAGGCCTGGTGCATGAGTGGGGTCCAGCTGGTTTGCCCTGAAGGGTGTCCTGGATCAGAGTGGGGGTTCCCTTGGGGTGTGGGGTGGCCTGAGCGAGGGGCCTGTGATAGTTTGCAGGCTGGCCATGCCCTCCAGTGACCCAAGCAGAGGCCCTGGTATCTGAGATTTATTTATCTTCTACAATTGAAACTTTGTAGCCTGGAGCCAAGCCAAGCCTTTTGCTCACACAACCTTTGAAACTTTGTTGCCTTAAGTGGAGGCCTGGGCTGGACAAGGTTTGTGGAAAGCTTGGTTTCCTCCATCACCAGGGGCAACCCAAGTCTCCCTCCTGCTCTCTCTGTGGCCATAGCCATCTTGCTTGGGGTTAATTTGCATACTCATTCTGATTGGCTGATGGGCATGGCTGGTGGGCATGGCTGGTAGGTGTAGTGGGGGTACAGTCAATTTGCAATCTTTATTAGATAGGATAAGATTATATCATCAATTGAGCCAATGTTGTTAATTTAAAAATATATAATTTTATGGTATGTGAATTTTGCCTCAAAATGACAACAAAAAATTCTATTCTTGGCAGAACACACAGAAACACATTCATCTATTGGAAATAGTCAGCCACCAAAGGAAGTCAGAACAGACAACAGTGTGCTCAGGTTAGAAAGCCAATACTATGAAAGCCATTCAGTTAATAGGTATTTATTGCACACCTACTATGTGCTAGGCTCTATTCTATGGACTTGGGATACATCGGTGAAAAATAGCAAGCAAAGTCTCTCCTCTCATGGAAACCGTTCTAATTGGGGGATACAGAATAACTAAGAGACATTTGATATAGAATTGTCAAAGTTGATAAGTGCCATAAAAAAAAAAACAAACTATAGTAAAGTGGAGTATGGGGGGAGATCAGGAATGCTGATTTTTTTTCTTCAGTTTTAAACAGTGTATTCTAGGTAAGTGTCATTGAGAAAATGACATTTGAACAAATATTTGGAAGAGGTGATGCAGTTAGCCATATGGATATCTGGGGAAAAACTGTTTCAAACAGAAGTAATATACTTGGTGTCTTCTAAGAAGAGCAAAGAGAGTAGACTGGAGTAGAAAGGGTGGTCAGAAAGGTAACAGCGAGATCAAGCTCTGTAGTACCCTACAGACCACCATAGGATTTGGACTTTAACTGTAATTGCTTGGCAGTTGTGTTTTGAACATAGGAATGGATAACCTGACTTCATATTTATAATGATTACTCTGGCGATCAAATTGAGAACAGACTAAAGAGAAGCACAGATGGGAACAGGGAGATGACTTTGCTGTCTTTTGCCATTGTCTTGGTGAGAGATGAGAGTGGCTAGGACCAGAATAGCAGCAGTATAGGTGGGGAAAAGTAGTCAGATTCTATATGTTGAAAATGGTACTGACATGATTTGCTTGTTGGGCTGCCAGTTTGTTGTTAGAAAGAAAAAAGATAAGGATTATTCTAAAGCAAGCATGTCAGACTCGTGGCCTGCGAGTCGCATGCGGCCCACAACAAATATTTTTGTGGCCCAGCCAATATAATGATATGTAAGAAACATTTTAATAAAAATGTTGTAACTTAACTTTTACAATATCCTGTTATACATGATTATTAATAACGAACTACAACATTCACTAATGACTGGTTATTATAATCATGTTGCATTTATTTCTCTTACGTGCCTTACCCGCAGGCACACCATTTCTCACACTAATACCAGCAGTGAATTTTTTAGCAGCTGATTGCCACGTCCTTAGTCTTGGACTGACTTGTTTGATGTGTTCAACAAAAAATATTTCGCTTTCAGAGAATAAGAAAAATAGGTTTATTTGGGTTGCACACATTAATTTGTGCAGTTATTCAGTGTCTGGTAAGTTAATGTTCAAGAAAAAAGATAATTTTTTTATTAAAATGTTCTATTATGTTAATGATTACTCATTTATTTTAGCTCTTTGTATTCAGCATGTCTCTATCAAAGTAAAACTATGTTTCTATGAAAATTGAAGCTTTTGTTTTTTTTTCAGCCTACATAAACTTAAACCTTGTTTATTAGGCCTGTGTTAGACTTTGAGTTTGACATGCTTGCTTTAAAGTATTGACTCGGAAACAGGAAAGATGGAGTGACCGTGAACTAATATGGGAAGACCATGGATGGAGTAGGTTTGAGAAGGAAGGTCAAGGGTTGTGATCTGGACAAGCTAGGTGGAGAATCTCCTTTAAATATTTAAAGTGAGGTGTCATACAAATACCATATGATTTCACTTATATGTGGAATCTAAAGAACAAAATAGAAACAGACTTATAGTTGCTGAGAACAAACAGATGGTTGCCAGTGGAGAGGAGGTCAAGGGGTTATGTGAAAAAGATGAAGAGATTAAAAACTACAAATTGATACATATAAAAGAGCTATGGGGGTGTGAGGTGCAGCATAAGGAATATAGTCAATGATATCGTGATAACTGTGTAGTGTCAGGTGGGTACTGGAAATACAGGAGGGATCAGTTTGTAAACTATGTGATTGTCTGACCACTATGCTGTACATCTGGAACCAATACAAAATAATATTACATGACAACTGTAATTGAAAAATAAAATAAAAAAAAAAACAAAGGAAGATGTCACAAAGGAAGCTTAGGAGAGAAGTCTAAGCTTCGATGTATACATTTGAGAGTTGCTGAAATAGAAGTGGTATTTAAAGTAATGAGACTGGATGGGTTTCCCAAAGGGGTTGTGTATAGATAGGGAGTGAAGAGCAGTGGGGACGGGAGAGCTCACCAGTGATGGGACTGAGAGATAACTAGGCCCCGGCTGCCCAAGGAGATGAGAAGAAGCAACCAGCCAGGTGGGAGGTGAATCCAGGAACACGGCATCTCCTGGAGTTGCCGTGATATGTAGTGTACTGAATAATAGGGTGATCCAGTGTACCAAACATTGCTGTGCATTCAGGTAAGCATGGACTGAGAACGCACCGCTGGATTTGTCCAGGTGATTGTTTCGGGGACCTTTCCAAGAGCAGTGGTAATGCAGTGGTGGGAGGAGATTCTGCTCAGGTGGGTTTGGGAGAGACTAGCAGGAGAGAGATTGCAGACAGTGAATGCAAATAATATTTTGGATGAATTTTGCTACAAAGCGGGGGCTGTAGGGAGCAGCTGGCAAAGGAAGTGGTTTCAAGGGGGCTCTGGTGGCATAAGCAGTACACACAACAGCAGTTTTTAGGAAACATTTTCTCTGAGGTAGGAGAGTACTACTATTCCTTCCTCCTAAAGAATAGTATCTATTAACAGCAGGCACCAGGCAGATTTATATTGAAGATCTTGTTAGGGTTGTCTGAGAATAGTATCTCGAGGAAGAAAATAAGATTTAAAAAAAATCCAATTACCCTGGGCCTAAGGGCTGATTCTCCTAATTGACACATTTCTGGACATTTAATAATCTGTATTTATTCTCTTACACAATTTACTTTAACATCTGACCCAGTGACCTGAAAGATTTAATGCAGCTGCTGAATATGCCTCATTTCACCAGGCAGTGGCTGAAGCTTGATGATTGCTAAGCTAATGTTAGGTTGGTTTCCTGGGGACTCTCAGCTTTATCAATTAAAATCGAAGCAATATATGGCCTCTTGAGTGTATCTATGATTATCACGATTCCAAGCTGTGAAAATAAGAAAGTCATGTTCTGGAACATTTTGAATATATTTAGCCTGTTGGTAATGAGAAATGGGTGAAAGACAAACCATTAGAACTAAAAAGAAATTAAGACAGCTATTTAATTCTAAACCTTCCAAATTTCATACTGGATTTCTTCCCTCAACAAAACAGGAGAAAACCCAGTGGACGATTGTGGTACCAAGCTACTTGATTTCTGTACAGTAGCAACACTGTGACTAGTCTCTCTTTCGGGTTTCAAGATATTAATTCCTTCCTGTTTATTACATTACTCCATTCTGGCAGCTCCCCAGACTTGGTGGGAGTTCTTTTTCTTTCTCTATCATTTATGTGTAGATATCTCTATTCTTTACTGATATTATACTGGCCCAGGGTAATACAATCTTTGAATCTACTGATGTTCTGGCCATGTTTAAATATCTCTGTGCAGAGTTCCAGACCAGTAAATCCAATGGCTGCTGAACAACTTTGTACCATGTTCCATAGACATCTTAACTCAATTGTTTCTGAATCAAAGCTAAGTGGATCTGTAGGACAAGTGAAAGCTAATTTCAGTATTACACAGAGCCAGCAGAAGTAACTCATGCACTGTGGCAAAGTCACCCATGCTAACTAAAATGTCAACTTTATTTGCATTAGCTTGGAATTATAATTAGCACACTGTGAAAATATTATAATCCCAGTCTGATTAGAAGCTTTGATGTACGAAGCTCAGCAAATGAATTAATTTACTTAATAAAGTTTGGTAGATAAAAATCTTTCAAAACATGGGAAATAGAAGAAAAGATGGTTTTGGCAGTAGGGAAACCAGGAGAAATTGTACATAAAATGTGTTTTGTACCTTGGAAGCCAGAAAAGAACAGCACTTGTTGATTTGACAGTAATTTGCAACTATCAGCTAGCCTTTGCCTCTCATTTTGGATTTGGTCCTTCTTTTATGTTTGGCTTATGCCTAAGCAGTGAGTAACCCAAAGACGCTCAAGCAAATCTCCCATTCATGACCTGCCAAATTCTCCAGCCCTACCCCACACAATAACCTTGATTCCATCATCCTGAATGGCAACTCCAGAGGGACCTTACCTGCTCCCTTTGTGCATTTGATTATCTTGACAGTAGAGTCAAACTGAAAGAGAACGCACAGAGAAGAGATTTGTCTGCGTGGTTAAACACACACGAGTGCCACCACTAAGACTGATGAAAGTTAACCGTCTTTGGGGTCGGTGATTCTTACCTTCTGCACCTGGCCCAGCAATGATGGCCACACCAACATTGACATAATGTGACCACTCATGTATCTGCAGAAAGGGCCACTTGTCTCACTCTATTTCCTTCACTGCAGCCAAAACAGAAACTTCGGTGATAAATACAGAAATGTAGAGAAGGAGGATTTGAGTGTTTTGGGGCTAACATTGAAAAGTGTGCTTCTATTGACCACTTGTGTGACCTGAGAAATTCATCTCTCTTAGGTCTTGCTTTCTTCTATGTGGTAGGATTCTAATATCGATTTTGCTAGGTGGTTTTAAATCCATGTAAGTAAAGTCTCATATACAGGATGGGACAAAGTAGGTTTTTAATTGTTTGTATGGAAAATAATACAATCATTAATAAATAACAATATAGGAATAAACTGTGTCTTGCTTATTTATAACTGTAAACCTACTTTTGCCCCACATATAAAGTGGGGCAAAACCAGTTGGACCTTTTCATGGATTGAATATTTGTGTCCATGAAAAATTCATATGTTGAAATACTACTAAGGTGATGGTAACAGGGGATGCATCTTGAGGACTGATTAGGTCATGAGGGTAGAGCCCTCATGAATGGAATTAGTGCCCTTATAACAGCAGCCAGAGAAAGCTCCCCTCCCCTTCTGCCATGTGAAGTTATAGTGAGAAAACAGCAATCCATAGGAAGTGGGTTCTTACCATACACTAAATCTGCTGATGTCTTGATCTTAGACTTCCATTCTTCACAACCATGAGAAATAAATTTGTTGTTTTTATGCATTTCATTATAATAGTTTGAATTCATTAAGATGGACCTTTTCTTAACATTCTGTTGTGTGAGTCTGCTCTCACCATGCTCCTTTGCCAAGTTATCCTCCTTTATAAATGCCCATTCTCTCTCTCTCCTAGCCCCATTCTATCACTAAGTCTTTCCTCAGATACAACTATCTGCCATTTCTTTAAGGATAATGCTTGCTTACTTCTCAGATACCTACTTTAACTGCTGTGATAAAGAATAATTTCAAACTGATAATTATCTATTTTCCAGTTCTCTGATGTAAGCAAAATCTATCTATTTCATTATCCTCCTGGTGAGTTCCATTTGCCTCGCTATAGATTGCAGGTGCAATTTTTTCATTTGTGACAATGGGAGTTCTTCCTGTGAAATCAATTCAGAGGAACCCCAGCTGGGGAAGAAAAGGGTGTTGGGAAAAAATAAAAGCAGAGACATTTGCTCTCAAAGATGCTAGGCGGGTGGTTGGCAAACCACAGCTCGTGTGCCACATGCGACTCTTTGGCCCCTTGAGTGTTCTAATGCCACTTCTTCAGAATAGACTCGCCCAGGCTGAAAACCAATGAAGTTTCAGTCGCATTATATGTGCATGTCCGCATGTGGTATTTTGTGGAAGAGCCACACTCAAGGGGCCAAACAGCCGCATGTGATTTGTGAGCCGTGGTTTGTCAACCACTGTTCTAGGCCTTTCAGTGCTTCCTTGGGTAGAGTTCATAACAATAAAGAGCTCCTGGTTGGCATCAACCATATATCTTTTTATATATTTGAGTTCTGATTACTTCATTGTTATTTCATCTTTGATCTTAAGTTTAAACAAATACCACCATTAACCATCAAATGGTTATTAAATTAGCTTGGATCCCCATCTGTCTCATGAAATGGGAAAATCAAATGTTGAAGAGAAGGATAGAGAGTCCTAAATTCAAGAAAACAGAGTTGCTTCTGGTTATGTCACTCACAATCTGCATGAACTTAAAATAAGTCACTTACCTCTTGAAGTCTGAGTTTTCTCATCTATAACACAGGGATAAGTACAGGAATTAAGTCAGATGATGGATAGGAATGATCTTGGCCCATACTAGTTTGCCTCTAATGAAGTGTCACAGAACAATGGTGTGCTCTACTCTTTAATATACATTTTTATGAATAATTTTCTTCTTGCTATAATATTTTAAAGGTTGTTGTTTCCCATTTAGCCACAAAGCATCTCTCAACAAAGAAACCTAAAACAAAGCAAGCTCAGATATCATAGAAAAGAAAAATAATTCAATGCTTTTCATTACCTCAACAACTGTTACCTGTGAAAACTAAATAAAGTCCATTTACCTTAAGAACTGAATAATTCTTTGAACAACAAACAAACCTTTTAATAAATATTAATGCTAGTAAAAGATAATTGAGTATGCTCTGTACATAAATAGGAACCTTTTAGAGTTCTTTTTGTTTTCTTTTAATTCTATTAAAAATATCCTCCCCATTGATTTTTTTTGGGGGGAAGGGGTAGAGAGAGAGTAGAAGTGAGAGAGGAGAAAGGAGAGAGAAAGAGAAACACTGATGTGAGAGAGACACATTGATTGGTTGTCTCCCATAGGAGCCGTGACCCAGACATATTCCCTTCACTGGGAATTGAACTTGAGACCCTTTGATGGGCAGGCCAATGCTCTGTACTCTGAGCAACACCAGCCAGGACCATTCTAGAATTCTTTATCTGGCTCTTTTTCACTTAGAGATTTCAATGCTGTTTTAAAAGCCAAATGATTTGAATGTC
>PVJN01047334.1:0-16057 GCA_004026805.1 Lasiurus borealis
TTTGTTTACATAAAATTCAACATATTCACAAATATAAATCTATCTTTAATATATTTATGACTCTAAACACCATTTTAAACTTTTATTGATATTTTTCTTTTTAAGATATTTTTCTTCACTTTTCAGTAAATACATATGATTTAGATTCTCTTTAAATAAAAGATTGTCTATGAAAATGAATATTTGGGTTATATTCAGTGTTTTCCTGGAGTATCCATGTAAAAATGATAGAATCTTACATTTCTCATATTTATTAACCTTTATAGAACTTATTGAAAAGTTCATAAAACCAAAGTGTTATGTTTCAGAATTCACTAGGAGATGAATTACAGTTGTAGCAACATGCTATATTACTTACATACTTTTCTTAATTTTTTAATTGATTTTATAATTATAGTTGATATACATTATTAGTTTCAACGTACAACATAGTGATTAGACTTTTTTAAAAAATATATTTTATTGATTTTTTTACAGAGAGGGAGAGAGAGCTAGAAATATTGATGAGAGAGAAAGATCAATCAGCTGTCTCCTGCACACCTCCCACTGGGGATGTTCCCACAACCAAGGTACATGCCCTTGACTGGAATTGAACTTGGGACCTTTCAGTCCACAGGCTGATGCTCTATCCACTGAGCCAATCCAGTCAGGATGTGATTAGACTTTTATATACCTTATGAAGTGATCATCCATTTGATACTGTACAGAGTTATTGTGATATTATTGACTATTCTCTATGCTATATTTAAATATCCCATATATTTTTATAACTGATAATTTATACTTATTGATCCCCTCACCTTTTTCACTTATGCCCCTAAACCTACTCCCATCAGGAAACCATTGATTTGTTCTTTCTACCTATGAATTTATTTTCTTATTGTTTTTTTTTTTTCAGCTTCCACATATAAGTGCAATCATATGGTATTCCACTATTGGGTATTAATTATAAGAAATCCAAGACACTAATTTTAAAAGATATATGCACCTATGTTCACTGCAGCAAGACTGACAATTACCAAGATATGGAAACAACCTAAGTGCCCATGGAAAGACCAATCAATAAAGAAGATGTGGTACATATATATGATGAAATTTTACTTGACAATAAAAAGAATGAAATCCTAATATTTGTGAAATAAGTCACAAATATTATATGATTTCATAGTTTTCTGTGTTTTTATTTTGGCGTTTTGTCACAAATATTTCAAATTTTAAGTCATGTATAAAAATGTAGTAAAAAGATAAATTTCATGATATGCTGGGATACAGTTGTGATAATTAAGAATTCAGCAATGGCATTTTGTAAATTATCTGTGACATCATTGAGAAGAAATGGAAAGTATTTCTGTGTCAGATTTCATCACAAATATCCAACTAACTCTTTGCTCTATCACCCCTCAGACAAAGAGATAGCAAGAAAAAGAAATCTTTAAAAATCAGCCATATTTTCTGGTTGAACAAGTATATGAATATAAATCTAGACTTTGTGTTTCAAAAATAATCCCAGATTGTACTTGAATAGTGCTTTAATTCATTGCTCTTTAATTATTTTTTTTATGATTCATGTATTGAACTTCTTAATTACTATTAAAGATAATTATTGAATGTGTATGCATGCGGTAGTTTAGACACTATGTTTTGTGGTAATTGATAAAGGGGAAAGGGAGAGATAATGATTAGCATGCTAACCTTTAATGGAATGTTCAAGAAAAAATTCACTTAGAAAAGGAAAACTTGATGCTTCCAGTATTAATGATTCATCAAATACATTAAGGATTATAGAATCTTCTGTAAGATTCTGTAGAACACCCAGAACCATAGAGGTATTTATTTAATTTATAACTATACTATGAGATTATATTGTAAGTCCTGAAATAGTAGAGAGAGTTATCAAAGGCCTTTTCCTTATTTGAAAATGTTCTTCCTGTCAGCAGTCCAGCAATCACTTGTCTTCTCTTTATAGCCAATAGCTTAGTAATTGAACCATAACATTTATAATTCAGTAGTTTCAACATACCTGTCTACTTTGCCACAGGCTGAGGGGAATTTGCTGTATTTTGTCTCAATGAGTCAGCTTTATTGATGCTCTTTTTGTGTTTCATGTGCAGTATAACCTTTCCTGGGAAAGATGCTTCTTTGCCATAAGTCTGAAAATTATTCATTACACAATTCTAATTTTAGCCTAGAAGATTTAAATTTAGGAATGAAGACCATATGTCTAATCTATGGTTAGGTTATCATCTACGCATAATTCAGACAAGTAAATAATTGGCATTATATTTGAGTCAAGTTCAGTGTTTCAGCACACATATGTACGTGTCTCTAAAAGGGAAACTGTTGTTACTGTTTCTTGAATTCAGTAAAGTCTGAATTTTGTTATTTGGATGATGATGTAAGAAGAGCATAAGGAAGGCTATTCCACTATCGTATAAAAATGTTAATTGTCAGTGCATATTTTTATTATGAAAAAAAAATGATAAAGGAGGAGAAGTCTCTCTCATAAAATTTGGCATAATCTTCTTAACAGTTCTGACTGCAATTATAATTTTATATGTATTTATTATATGACTAGGAGTCCAGTGCATGAAATTCGTTCAGGAGGGAGGGTATCCTTCAGTCCAACCTGCTCACTCTCCAAATCTGGAACCCCTTGAGGGATGTCCGACTGCCCGTTTAGACCCTATCCTACCTGGACCAGGCCTAAATGGGCAGTCAGACATCCTTCTCACAATCCAGGACTGCTGGCTCCCAACTGCTCCCCTTTCTGCCTTCCTGATTGCCTCTAACTTCTTCTGCCTGGCAGCCTGATCACCCCCTAACCACTCCCCTGCCACCCTGATTGATGCCTAACTGCTCCCCTGCCAGCCTGTTTGCACATAACTGCCGTCCCCTGAGGGCCTGGTCACACCTAACTGCCCTTCCCTGCAGGCCTGGTCATCCCTAACTCCTCTCTCTGCATGCCTGGACCCCTCCAACTGCCCTTGCCTGCAGGCCTGATCATCTCCAACTTCCCTCCTCTTCTGGTCTAGTCACCCCTAACTGCCTTCTCCTGCAGGCTTGATCACCCCCAATTGCCCTTTCCTGTGGCCTGGTCACCCACAACTGCACTCCCTTGCAGGCCTGGTCCCTGCCAACTGCCCTCCCCTGCTGGCCATCTTATGGTGGCCATCTTGTATCCATATGGGGACAATATCTTGTGACCACATGGTGCAGTCATCTTGTGTGTTGGAGTGATGGTCAATCTGCATATTACTCTTTTATTAGATAGGATAGAGGCCTGGTACATGGGTGGGGGCCAGCTGGTTTTCCCTGAAGGGTGTCCTGGATCAGGGTGGGCATTCCCTTAGGTTGTGGAGTGGCCTTGGTGAGGGGCTTGTGGTGGTTTTCAGGCCAGCCATGCCTCCCAGCAACCCAAGTAGAGGCCTGGTATCTGGGATTTATTTATCTTCTACAATTGAACCTTTGTAGCCTGAAGCAGACCCAAGCTTTCTGCTTGCATAGCCATTGAAACTTTATTACCTTAACCTCTGCTGGCCAGGGTGTGTGTAAGCCTTGGCTTCTTCCATCCCCAGGGGCAATCCAGGCCTCTCTCCTGTGCTCTCTGTGGCCATAGCCATCTTGGTTGGATTAATTTGCATACTTGTTCTGATTGGCTGGTGGGCATGGCTGGTGGGTGTGGCTTGTGAATGTAATGGAGGTATAGTCAATTTGCATTTTACTCTTTTATTAGATAGAATAGTTTATTTCACTTCTGTCTGGAATTTATTATGACCAGCTTAATACAAAATTAAAATTAATGCTACCTTTGCCTTCGCCAGTGTTCTCAGTAGTTACAGTGTTGACCCACACACTAAAGGGTTGTGGGTTTGATTCCCAGTCAAGGGCACTTACCTGGGTTGCAGGTTCCATCCCTAGCCCCTTTCAAGCATGTGAGGGTGCTAATCAATTGATGTGTCTTTCTCACATTGATGTTTTTCTCTTTCCCTCACTCCCTCTCTTTTCCTCCTTCTCTCCCTTTCTCTCTCACTAAAAATCAATGGAAAAAAATAGCCTTGGGTGAAGATTAGCAGCAACAACAAAATCTACCTTATGCATGTTATCTCAAACTATGGAAGTCATACTGGTAAGACACCATGCCATTTAGTGTTTCTCCAATATAACCTAGAAATGCAAATGGCACTGTGTTCCCCTTGTTGCACCTGCTTTCTCATGGTGTGAATATTCAATATACTCTCAGCATTGGCTTATTCACGCATTCATTAGAACAACTTCTTTTTTGCTGTATAGATAAACTAGAGGCCCAGTGCATGAAATCCATGTATTGGGGTTTGTGTCCCTCAGCCCAGCTGGCAGCCTCTCCAATCTGGGACCCCTCAAGGGATGTCTGAGTGTCCTTTTAGGCCCAATCCTACTGGGTCTAAACGGGCAGTCAGATATCCCTTTCACAATCTAAGACTGCTGGCTCCTAACTGCTCCCCTGCCTGCCTTCCTGATTGCTCCTAACTGCTTCTGCCTGCCAGCCTGATCACCCCCTAACCACTCCCCTGCCAGCCTGATTGATGCTGAACTGCTCCGCTGCCAGTCTGTTTTTCCCTAATTGCCCTCCCCTGCAGGACTGGTCACCCCTAACTGCCTTCTCCTGCAGGCCTGGTCCCCCCGCCCCAACTGTTCTCCTTTGCAGGGCTGAGTCCTCCTCCCCCCAACTGCCCTTTCCTGCAAGCTCAGTTGCCCGCAACTTCTCTCCTCTGCTGGCCTGGTCACCCCTAATTGGCCTCCCTGAAGGTTTGATCACCCACAACTGCCCTCCTTTGCAGGCCTGGTCCCTCCCAACTCCCCTCCCCTGCTGGCCATCTTGTGGCAGCCATTTTGTGTCCACATGGGGGCAACCATCTTTGACTACATGGGGGCAGCCATATTGTGTGTTGGAGTGATAGTCAATTTGAATATTACTCTTTTATTAGATAGGATATTGCCTTAAAAATGAGAGCTCTAGTACTCTGTCTCTCATCTGGTGAATGAGTTCCTTAGAAATATTTTGAATTATAAGTGAGTGAAAGTTCAATAATTGAACTTGGAGCATGCCACCCTATATTTCTGTGTCTGACTCAGCATTAATACTGTGTGTTCATTAAAGGAAGCCCCTTTGAAGTTGAAAGGTTCAGGACTCTTTGGTGCTTTACTTTCCTTTTTTCTTTGTTAAAGTTAATGTTTGTCCAGAAGACAAATATTTAAGAAAACTTTGGTTAACAGCCACTGCATTGTGATTTTCTATAAGAACAATAATTTTTGCAAGAATATGTGCTTATTTATAGGCAGAATAAAGAGTCTAAGTTAATTATTGCATATAATCTTAAGCACAATTACTAGTATATGCTAATATAGCATGACTACATAAATATTACCTGAAGGATAATATGCGTGTATAAGTTTCTTTAATGCAGAAGTTGCCAAACATTAATTAACTGAAGAAATGCTCAGGATCTTTAATAACTAGATAAATTTTTCTTTTCTGACATTCTTACATATTGAAATATAATTGTGGCTATATTTTCAACCTTTTTAGGCCATTCTTGCTACTTGGCTTTTGCTCAGATGGGACTGAGGGCAAAACACTGTTGTTATTTTAAATTAAAAATTTTCCTGACATTACATAGATAACTTTAGTTCTAAACTATGATTTTATTGTTATTTCATTGTTCCTCCTTCTCTGAAACCCGTAATGATAATTAGTAATTTACTTCTAAACAATTGAGCTAGTCTCTGCACTTAATATAAATATATATACAAATATAAGAATAGGAGAGAGATAGAGAGAGAGAGAGAGAGAGAGAGAGAGAAAGAGAGAGAGATGCATGTATTGTTTAATTATTAATTTATTATTTACTTAATTTGGAATGTAAAAATAGCTGATAACACTTTCTTAAAGACAAATTGTATTTCACAACAGTGAATCTAAGATTAGGGCATCATATTTTAGATATTTTAGCCTCAAAAGTAAGTCACTGACTCAAATGTAGGAAGCATGAATATTTATCATGGACCACACTACATAAATAACAGAAGCCCATAGGATCTAGAATTTTCCCTAGAAATTCAATTGATGATGACAGTTGGTAATTTATCTTCATATATTTTCATTTCACTCATATGAATATTTTATTTTATAAGTTCAGTAGATCCAACCACATAAAATAATATAAGTGAAAGGTTTATCACATTGGAAATTATTTATAAAAAATGAATATTCACTCATAAATATGACAAAGTACACATTTAAATGGTAATTCCAATGCTTATGTTATATCTTTTATTCAAAGACAAAAACACTTTCATATATCTTATTTTATTTATGACTTTTATTTATTTATTTATTTTTGGCTCATTGCAAGAGAAATAGCCAGGTAGAGATACACAGAGCCATCCACAGTTGTCACTATGAAATACTGGTGGCTTCACAGCATTTCTTCTATTCTGTTTACTCTGGTCATTGTAAAGTATGTCTGACACTTAAAATGGGCGGCCACCTTGTGGCTTACCATATATCTAAACATAATATTTTTTACTTGGATTTGAGGTTAGAGACACCTGGTAATGCTTTCGTTTACCTCTAAAGATTCACATTTCATATCTAGAAACTATTTGCACTTCTGATGAAGATTTTCCTGATGTTTCTTTTGCTCAATACAAAAGCAGATTAAAAATGGTATTGGGAGAAATTCTGCTTTATGCATTTCCTCTGTATTATTATAAAAAAAATGAAGAGGTAGACATGTTCTCTTTTTTATATTGTCTTCCCCAGAGGGATTATGATTTAAATCAAATCCCTGAAAGTAGAGTCGTGGTTCCTAGATAGAGATGCAGTGTACTCTCAGGGTTTACTTCATCTATAATGACAAGAAAAAAGTTCAATCTCTTCTGTAGTGAGTTGCTCATCTGCCTGATGTGTTCAGCTCATTCACTGTTTCTTGCACTTCATCACTCTAGTTCTGCCTAGTTCCTGTCTTCTCATTTACATATGGAGGTCATGCTCACTGATGTGTTTTCCTTCAATCTGTGTAAGAGGCATAGATTTTTCCTGTTACCTAGCACACTATGTTTCATGTCGTCACTGTTTACAAGTTTTCCCTTTCAAGCGTGCTTTTCAAGAAGACAATTCAACTTGGGTACATTACCTTATTAGTGTGTGTGTATATATATATATATATATATATAAATTTGTCTATTACTGTAACAGATATGCGTGTTCAGATTGTCTACAGGAATTCTTTTTAATCAAACTTTCTCAGACTGGAAGCTTTTATGTGTTTGTAAGACAGACTTGCTGTTCCCAAGTTTTTAATCTTCTGTAGACTCTTGCTTTTAATACTCAAAGTAAACAGCTAGAAGCTTCCCCATTCTACTTATCTATCCTTAGTGAAGATGACTGAGTATATCCTCAAGAATATCTTTAATAGTTTTCTGAGAGCTGTCATTTCTCTTTTCAAGTCTTGTCTGATATCCTTTATTGTTGTTTTTTTCCAGTTTCTTGATTCTTACCCAGATTCTCTTCTTCATCTGCTTTCTTGATAGCTTTATCCCACCTTATACACTCATGAACCTTAATCTCCTCCCACCCTCAGTGACACAAATTCATGATAATTGTGTATAGTCAAAGTGTTACTCAGTCTTTTGCATAATGGGTGTGGTTTACAGCACTATAAAGTATGGGCAGCAACTTAAAACTTAATATTAGCTATCACTCAAAAATTTACCCATGGCATGACAGGGTTAACCTCTTATGGGTCAGGCTCCCGCTCTGGCCCCAGTTTATTATCATCTCTTCTTCCTTCTGTTATTTCAAGTTCTGATGTCAGAATCCTTATAGCTTTTTATACACAAAAATCAGCTCACTCCTTCCTCTGCAATGGGAGTTTTGACTTTTAACTTCTTCAAAATAAAACAAACAATTAGCCCTAGCCAGTTTCGCTCAGTGGGTAGAATGTTGGCCTGCTGACCAAAGAGCCAGGGTACAATTCTGGTCAAGAGCATCAAGTGCATGTACCTTGTTTGGCTGCAGTATTTCTCTGTCTTTCGCTCTCCCACTCTCTTTTAAAATCAATGGAAAAGTATCTTCATATGAGGATTTAAAAAATTAAACAGACAAACAATTATAAAAGTATTTTCTTAAAGGACCATCAGGATTTTGTTGTTCTTTCTTTCTTTCTTTTTTTTTGACAAAGCATAACCTTTGTGAAAATTATTATATAGGCCTTCTTCTCATTTTTCAATTACATATTCCTCCTTGTAATTCATCCATTACTTAAAATATATTTCTTAGTTTTCACTAGGTGAAGGTTATAGTTAACAGTTTATTCCTGGTTCTGAGACATAGCACCAGCAAGAAGACTAAGCTCTGCTCTCAAAATCTCCATGGTCTACTGGAGTGAAGGGAGCAGTTAACAGATAAGCATCATGTAGTGTGACTTAAGCTCCATCACCAGATAATGTGGGAACACTGGTGGTGTTATCTAACCTTGAAAGGAAGTGGACAGATCATGGGAAACCTCTTATAGGAAAATAATCTGAGTTATTAGACATCATGGGAAGGTAAACAAGAGAAGAATATGAGGAACAATGGTAAAAATGGGGTGTAATGATAAATGAGATGAAGTTCTCCCTTAGATGACACTTAGATGATAGATAGCTTAAAAATGCAGAGCATTGCTATCCTCCAAGATATTTTTATTCAACATACCAACGTTGTGATTTTTTTTAAGTTTCTTATATTACTGCTGTTAAGTCTAGATAACATTTTCTTCTTGAGATGTAGCATTGCACCCTATGAACTTGGTGAAAATATATTCAGTTGAAAAATTACCTACACAATATAATATATATCCAGAGCAGATTTTCATCTTTTTCAGAGAGGATACAGTTGATTTTTTAATAATAAATACCTATAAAAAACAACAACATTTAATTGGCTGTCAGTTTTTTGTGGATAAAAATGAATAAAAACATTGATACTTTTTTTTTGGCTCTGAATGCTCCAATGATTTTTGTCATTTACAAATAGTCTTAGATGATGAAGGTTTTTAAATAAAATACCTCTAAATATATAGCAACTTAAGAGAGTATTAGAATGGGAAATATATTTTAGATATTAAAAGAGTTGTTGAGTCAAGTTTTATTACATGTGCTCTAAGGCACACTTACATAATAACAAAAGGCCCAATTCTACTCCAAGGAGCTTTTAATATAAAATTGAACATGTTTATTTCAGTTCAAAGCACAGTTTTCTAAATAAAACATTAATATTATGTTTAAATACTTGTCCATATGTTCAGGCATTACTGGTTGAATGCTTAGTGTCTTATGATTTTAAATGGACAGCTTAAATTTTCTCTGGTTGTAAGGGATTATCCTTCACTGATTTTAAGATGTTTTTTTTTTTTTTACTGTTATTCTCCAATTGTGTCTCAACATTTGTGTGATTTCTGGATTGTTCAGATGCTAGATGAAGGTTGCCTTTGTTTTGTTCTGAAGTTGACTTTGAGATACTCACAAGGGAAGTATCTTTGGGGATGTCTTTTTTTTCCCCCACACTACTATTCTGTTCTGAAGTTTTCAATAATATGTAGCCCTGACTACAGCTGTGACCACTTTATATCTTTTAAAATGAAAAAAAAAATCAAGCACTGGTTTGTAAAGTGCTGAGGTGAAATGAAAGTCTTTAAGAGCTCAAGTGTTCTGTTTATCTCATATCTCCTCACAGAATTTAGCCTCATAGGCATAAGGTAAAAAGTTGATTTCCATGGTTTATAATTAATGTCAGGGAACTATGATCCTGGCATGACAAAAAATTTATCACCCAAAGAAAAAGGTAAAGAAAAATGATGATTGCTCAGCAATTTACGCCAGAGAATGAAAGGGAAAGACGTTTTAAATGAATGGTGCTAAAGCTGGAGGTTGACCTGCCGTATTTCATCTATCTTCTCTGAGTTGTATCTCCTATGGAAACGGGACTTTACCGTTACTTGGGGAATACCAAATAGTACATTTTTCAAAAGAAGGTGGCTTTTGCTTTGTACATTTTATTGCAGAATTTTCTCTATGGTATAGATGCTTTTAGTGTAGAATTTGATTAAAATGTATTTTTCTACCTGGAAAAGCTTTTCCTTGTAAAAGCTGTCTAGTTTTATTGTCAAAATCATATTGAACATCAATAACTTTAATTGCTTTGAAGAAACGTGTAGTTATAATTCATTGTTCTGAGGTTTTGATAGACCTGAAATGCATTGTATCTGTATTCACTTCCTTAAGGACCAGAAAGTCGGCTTTTGCAGAATTGGATAATAGTTTATATTAGTAAATTGTGGTCTCTCTCTTTTCACATAGCATCTGCTGGGCTTGTCATTCAGTGGACCATCAGATGCTGCAGTTTATAGAGCAAGCAGACTGGACATGTAGCTCTATCAAAATTACAAATGCACATCACTGTTTAGGTTGCTGGACAGGAGTAGAAACGTGGGACGTTGTCTGATTTAAACTTTCTCCCCTACTGAACTCAGTATTGTTCTGTTTTAGTTCATGTTTCAAAAGGCACAGAAGCAACAGTGCCTAGGAAACAGACATGTAGACAAGTATAATACAATAGAGAGACCTGAAATAAAACCTCATATATCTGGCCAAATGATATTTTTATAAGAGTGTCAGAACCATTTAACAAGAAAAGGACAATCTTTTCAAGTGATGCTGGAAAAATGACTATTCATATAAAAAATAATTAAGTAGGACCCTTACCTTATGCCATATATACAAGTTAATTTAAAGTGGATGAAAGAACTAATATAAAAATTAAATCAATAAAAATCTCAAAAAACAACAACACACACACAGAAGAAATCTTCATGACTTTCCATTTCCTAGTGATTACTTGGATATGACACCAAAAGCATAGCAAAAGAAAAAAAAATAAATAAACTAAACTTCATAAAAATTAAACACTTCTTACATCAAAGGACACCATCAAGAGAGTAGAAATATAACCTATGGAGTAGGAGGCAATATTTGTACATCATCTATTTGTCAAGGGAATAATATCCAGATAACATAAATAAATTCTATGACTCAAAACAAAAATAATAACTCAATTAAAATATAGATGAAGGATTATAATATGCTTTTTCTCCAAGGGAGATAAATGGCCAGGAGGAAAATAAAAAGATACTCAACATTGCTAACTATTAGGAAAATACAAATCAAAACTATCATGAGATACTACCTCAACCTATTATAATTGCATATTATATGCAATTATATGCAGAACATAAAAGAACAAAAGATGGTGAAGGAATTAGAACACTTGTGCATTGCAGGTGTGAATATAAAATGGAGCAACTGCTGTGAAAGACAGTATGGCAGTTCCTAAAATAACTAATAGAATTACCATGTGATTCAGCAATTCCACTTTTATAAATTTATGTTCCAAAGAATTGTAAGCAGGGAACTAGAACAGAATTGTACACCAATGCTTATGACTGCATTATTCACAATAGACAAAAGTTGGAAATAACCCAAATGTCCATAAACAGATAAGCAGATAAACAAAGTGTGGCATATATATAAATGGAATATTACTCAATCTTACAAAAGAATGAAATTCTGACATATGGTCTAACATAGATGAACCTTGAAATCATTTTGGTAAGTAAAATACGACAGTCACTAAAGGAGAAAAACTATATGATTCCATTTAAATGAGGTACCTGGAACAGTCCAATTCATGAGATAGAAAGTAGAACAGTGGTTACCAGATGCTCGGTGGAGAAAGAAGGAATGGAGAGTACATAAATCTTTAATGGATACATCGATTTAGTTTGGGGTATTCATAAAGTTCTGGGAATAGTTTGTGGTGATATGAATATACTCAATACTGAAGTGAACATTTAAACATGTTAGAATGGTAAATTTAATGCATATTTCAGCACACACACAAAAAAATGAGCAAGGAGCCCCACATTAGGCAAATTTCTGGTATTAACAAAATCAACCTTTTGAACTATCATCTTTGAACTAAGACTCTTGCTTTCTGCCATACTATGGGATATATATGAAATTTGATGAGAACAGAATTTCACAGATTCAAGAAAATTTTGCATATAGAAGAGATAATTGCATAAAATCTCTTAAATGTATTGCCATTATTTGTCTAAGTATCTATCCTTTGCAGTTCAGAGAGGACTTGAGTGAGGGTTTTGTGTTTGGAAACTTGATGTGAGATATGAAGATTGATAACATGCAAATGCAGGGTGTCAATGCCTGAACACAATCTTGTTTTAACAGCCCAAGAAAGAATTTAAACACTTAAACTCTTAAATGTTAAACAGCAAAAAAATAATAACTCATAGAGGTGCTATTTTTTTTATCAGACCGTATCTTCAGTCTACCTTTATTTTATCATGTTGTCATTACAAAATTCACTTTGATGAAGCACCTTGTTTCCTCTAGGAATAACTCTCCCCCATCCTGTAATTGTACTGTAATCACATGTTCAGAGATCTTGAGGACATTATAAATCATGGAGATTCTCTATGGTTTTGGAAATGAAATCAATGAAATTTCCTAAGAGTGTTATGCAAAATAGCCCTCCATGAATCTGTTTAATTCCACACATAGAGTAGTTGTATAAATAGGTCTTTTCTGCTCTCAAAAGTTGTATATTCTTCCACAAGGAAGTTTAACCTTGAAATGGCAAGCCATAATGGGCATTGCCATCTTCCCCCTTTGTGTTTGGCTTATAACAAATATGTCTGAACCATAAAGAGATGGGAAACTTGTAAACAGATGGCCTATCAGTTTCTGTCTGTATGACTTATGGAGCATTTGAAAGAAATGTCAATCTTGTAAATTAAAATATAAAAGAAGCCTGCCATTTTATAACGTTTGTCCTTCCAAGCTTTTTGTGAATTGCTGCCATATCTTTTCCTTATTAAAGTGAGTTGAGGATATTTGCGACTTACTAGGATAATTTTGGTTGCTAATAGCATATCATTTATCTGTAAGCAATGCAAAGCAAACTGCGATTGTTATTGGCAATCAACCAGCACCATCTGACTTTTCTCAAATGTCCATAATAAGTGCCTAATCCCAAAATGAAGCACAACAATGAAGTGGTAGAACTAGGTGGTTAAAATCCCAAACTTTGGAAGCAAAAAGTCCTGAGTTTAAATCACCTTATTTTATTCTCTGTTTTATCTTCTGTTAAGTGGCAATTGTGGATTCAACTATATATACCTGATTCATAAGCCTGTTTCAGAGAAGAGATAAAGACATTCATAAGTTATTTGCATGGTTTAAACCCCACTCAATGACAACCATGCAACAGCCTACATATCTTCACCATGTTCTTTTGAGGTTTCTTGTTAATATTTTTATATAATAATAGTTAATATTATATGCATGTACATTTATGTGTGTGTGTGTATATATATATATATATATATATATATATATATATATATATAATATAGTGATATGTATGTTTATTAGATATATATTTTTATAATGTTAACTAGAGGCCCGATGCATGAAATTTGTGGAAGAGTAGGCCTTCCTTGCCCCAGCTGCCAGCACCAGCTTCCCTCTGGCATCCAGGACCCAGGCTTCCCCCACAGCCCCAGCTTCATCTGGTAAGTCATCTGGAAGGACTTCTGGTTTAATTAGCTGCTAGAAGCCAGTTCTAGCATGTCATAATTGCAAGAGTTTCATGAAAAGGTTGATAGAACTTGGGGACTCAACAAGGGCTGAGTTACTTATGTTATCACCTGTTGGGAATGGCTAAAGGCATTTTCCTAAACCTGAAAAGGATGCATTAAATTGATTGTCAGGGCATCTTAATCTACATGTTATTGCCTCCTGTTGGCTAAACACCTGAACAGCGGCAGGTAATTCCCTAATCTGACAATGGACTCTGTAGACTAACCCTGGCCCTTGAAGTGTATATCTCCACCTTGCCTTAGGACAATTTGTGTTAATAAAAAGCAAAGGGTCCTGAGACAAGGAAAACTTAGTTTCTTCAGCCAGGCTTCTCTGACCCCCAATACCTTTCAAAATTATCTTTCGTCTATGGACTCTTACTTAAGTTACACACAGCCTTTCTCCAGATTGCTGAACCTTTCTTAATACCAGAACAAGAAACCTGGAATTAATTACCATATTACTTTTTTTTATTATTATAGATGTATGTTCAATAAAACTCCCCTTTTTTGATGGTGGGCTAGAGAACAGACACAATAATTAAAATCATTCTAACATTTTTCTGTAACTATTATAACCAATTAGAATAATACAGCAAAACCACAGGATAGCTGCTGAAGGACCCAGATGCCCAGATCTCACTTGAAACTAGTTTGGTAGGTTTGGGGTGAAGCTAAGCATCCTTTGTAGTTATAAAAGCACTCTTCCTGAAAATCCTTACTTTCTCCAGTTTCTATCTAGTTATATGCACATATTTTAGCACTTCTATATTAGATAATAACTCCATGGAACCTGCTATTCCTACAACTCTAAGGTAGAATGCATGAGACAAGGTGGGTTTATTTATTTCCCCTCTGGTCTTCTGAACTCAGGCAGAGAGGTGATTCTTTCCTAACTATGTGTGAGTTTGGATGAGTCTCCTGGCTTTTAGTCATTTTCAAATAATAGAAGTCATATGGTTACACACATACACACTCATAACAACACACAGAATATTGTCAGTTTAGTTATTAATATTTCCAGTCTGGTGTAATAATGTAAATATTTCTAGGTGACCTCTGGTCAGAGTTAAAGCAGCTTCTTTCCGCCCCCCAAAGCTTTAGTGATTAAGCTGTTGTTTGTTGCACAGCTGAGAAGCCTGCTAACCACAGAGCCCAGCATTCTAGTTCTTTAAAGTGTGAGTCAGAAACTAGCCCACAATATCCCCTAGGGCACACTTTAAAAAAGCTTTAAATGCTCACCTTGGAACCTCTTTCATTTGACTGACATATATTACAGAACAAAAATGTAAAAATTTCAGCTTCAGTAGTGTAGGACAGATAGCTAATTTGGTTTGGGTGGAGAATTGAGGAGATGGTAGACAAGGAAAAGGCAACTTCATATTAATATCTAAGATGATAAAGAAAGAAGGAGAGATTTCAGAATATGGTTTTAATTGCAAAGGCAACCAGTAGCATTATGAATAAAAGAAAAATAAAACATTATGAGGAGATAGGAGAGAATAGTTAATGAATAATATAAATGGGAATGTTATGTTTCAGGGTGGGGAATCATAAAAGATGACTAGAATTGATAAATCTTATGTAAAGATAGGATTATCAATAGGAAAATTAATAACAAAAGTTAAAATGTTCTTCAACCACCTTCACTTTAGAGTGTGTTTGAAGCTCACCTTTCTCTAACACTAACTTCAGTAGCGTTAACAAAAGCATTTAAAAATAATAATTTGACTTTATCATTCTGACCTTTCTACAGTAAGTTCATTGAATGAGTCTTTTCTAGATACACTGGAAACTTAATCATGAAAATTCAAGTCAATGTCAACTTAATATTTTTTACCATTAGTCATTATAAAAACACGATTTTAGATATTTGCTATAGTAATAGTATTTAATAAGGCAATCATTAAGTTGCTATGGATCTTACATTATGTTGGAATTTACTAATACCATTGTCTTTTTAAGCAATAAGCTTTGTTAAAGCAGCGATGGAATGGTTAGAAATGGGTGTCAAATTGTGCCTCCCATGATGAAAACGGAATCCGGCTAGTCATCTCCTTTTCTGTATCTGCTTTGCGTCTGCCGTGAAGCTGTGTCCTTCTTTCCTTCTGTAAATGTGAATGCTCCCCAGTGTTCTCAACTCTTTGTTCTCCTGTTTTCTAGCTGGTTATATCCACTGCCAAAGGTTTGTGCACATTGATACCTTGTCTTTTCCTAGTTTGCCCTCCCTCCCTCCCTCCCTTCTTTCTTCCTTTCTTCCTTCCTTCTTTCCTTCCCCTCCCCTCCCCTCCCCTCTCCTCCCTTCCCCTCCCCTCCTC
>PVJN01047335.1:0-16089 GCA_004026805.1 Lasiurus borealis
TAGGGGCAATCAGAAAGGCAGGAAGATGAGTGGTTGGGAGCCAGCAGTCCTGGATTGTGAGAGGGACGTCTGACTGATGGTTTAGGCCCGATCCTACAGAGATCGGGCCTAAACCAGCAGTAGGACATCCCCTGAGGGCTTCCAAATTGGAGAGGGTGCAGGCTTGGCTGAGGGACACCCTGCCCCCAGTGCATGAATTTCGTACTTCAGGCCTCTAGAGTACGAAATAATTACCATTAGAATATTGGTATATCATAAAAGAAGGCACATTAAGAATCAATATCTTACAAAGAGATGTCTAAGAAATAATTGGATAGGCTTCCTTCTGCTGAATAACAGCTTTAGAACACAATATATATTTTGGGGTGAATTCGTTGGTGAGCCATCAATGAAAAACCACAACCAGGTCTACTGCGCTTGCTTGTGCAGGGCTCAATACCGTTATTTAAACATATGCATTCAGGTGGCAGGATGCTAGATGGTTCAGTCAAAACATATAAGTGGTATAAATCTAGGGTCAGGAGCCCTGTGTTCTAGGCCTGGCTGAGTAATTGGGCTGCTGCATGAACTTGAGAATACCATTTTGCTTCTCTTAGTTCCAGTTTCCTGGTATTTAAAATGAATTAACCATAGGGCTCTTGTCAATAGCATCTATTTCCATTCCTTTGTAAAATAACTGAGTGAAATAATAACTGAAAAACCCTTTCCTTTTCATTTAGATGGTTTGAGAGCCTCCATGCATATGTGGAATGAACATCAAGTCAACGGTGATGAATATGCTCTGCACCCACACTACAGACAACTACCAAAGGTCCTTGACCGTCACAGTCTTAAATTACTTCGTTTATGGTCATGTGGAGATTAATGCATAATTATCACAGACTCTTGGTTAATACCAAAAGCCAAAGAAAGTGGGGAGGAAATGGAAATGAAGCTTCAGGAGGAGATTAAAACTAATAATAGTGCAAAATTCATAGAATGCATTTATCTGATCAAAATTCTTATAGAGCATGTCAATATATGTCTACCAATGGAAAATTTTAAAATAAAGTTCACACACAATTATATCCACTTGGCTTTTCATTGGGACTTTTCCAGTCAATATTTCTTTGGAAAAAGGAAACACCAATCTCCCTGATCTCAACATTAAAGCATAAAAATGGAAATTATAAAATAAATTAAATTAATTTTACAGCATAAAATCTAAGAATTTTAGGTATCAGATCATGAAAGCAATTTTGCCTCTTTTAATGTTAACCTACATTTTAATTTCAAATTCTATTTTTTTTGCTCATTTATTTTTTCCTTTTGTACTTTTTTGAGAATTTAAAAAGTATTTACCCACTCATTAAGTGAAAAAATAAACAATTTGTTTACATATACAATCATTAAGGACTGTGTTAAATAAAATTTATAATATAATCATTAATAATGTACTAATCTAAAGTAAAATAGTTTTCACTTATAATTACCTCTTCATAATATACCACACAAAAATGATGAACTGGTCTTAAAAATTCCTAAGAGGGTTAACAAGATTATAAATTAATATGAAAATGGTTCATGGGTCAAAAGAGGTTGGAAAATGCTGATCTCTGAGGTCTGTTTCAGCTCTAAAATTCTATATTTTAAATGCGACACCTCTGACTTTTCTAAATTAGTGGAAAGTAAATTTGTAGAGACTGCCAAATCCCCCATCTCGTTCACTAGGTACTTCCAAATTCATATGAATACAGCATGTGAAGTCTAACCTTAAACAGCTCAAAATCTGCCAATGGGAAAAATAGGTAAGTATATTTAAAATTAACTTATTCTCTGTATCTTATCTCTCCACATTATCTATTTGCTGGGTTAGTAATTTACATTACTCGATTTGCCATTTGAGGTTTAAAATTTGTGAGACAGTATCCTGCATGCATTGTTATAACCTGATAATAAACTGGATTTAAAATGTGCCACCAAAATTTTCTTCAACATCATTCAAGTCACTAAGAATATTCTTTTAAATAATGAAGCCAGTAAAAGGAGCAAGAAAAAAAATATCTTAGGATACCCACATCTCTGAATTCATGGATTAGAAGATGTGTGAGGATGCTGCCTACCAGGAGGGGATGCCCGGGACCACTTGGTTCCTTACAGCAGAGCACAGCTCTTGAACAAAATTACATCATCGACCAAGGAATTAGGGCTGGATTAAAATTGGCCCTGGACTTTAGTAACATGTAACAGAGGGTACCATAATCTTTCTGTGAAAAGCCAGAGAGTAAACATTTTAAGTTTTCCATGCCATACAGTTTCTGTCACAACTATTCAACTGCCACTGTAGTGAAAAAGCAGCCATATATACTAAGTCAACCAGTGAGCCTGGCTGTATTTCAATAAAACTTTATTTGCAAAAACAGATGGTAGGCAGGACTCAACCTGCGGTTTTTGAGATCTGATGTATAATAACATTTTAAATGACACAATTGAAGGAAGGATAGAATAATGAATGGAGATACAGAATGGAAGAAGAATTGGAGAATCTTGATTATTGCCAACCCATTTAAAGATTTTAAATCCATTTGATTAGCATTTAGAATCTCTAATGTAACTACAACATTTTTGTATACACATAAGATTTAGCCTTTCCAAATATAATAAATGTACACTATTTCCTCACAATTAGTAATATTAGTCTCACTTTATCATTAAGGAAATTGAGGGTGAGAGACCCTGACTTTTCAAAGCTTTATGCATTAGTAAGTAGCAGAGTTACTAGTGACCTATGAGTTTTCTGATATTTCTGATTGCTCCTTCAAGTGAAGTTACTGTTTAAACACATACACATCATCATCATCATTATCATCATCAATGCACAGAGTAAAAAATTAACTATCAGAATTAGAGTATTTATGAGAAGCTTAGGAAACAACTAAAATTAGCAATAAAATAGAAAAAAAGTATCAATTGACAAATTTAGCAGGATTCAGTCACTGAAGTTTCCTATGCTGAAATAATTTGCAGTTATCTCAATTTTAAAATGCTTTGAAAACCACTACCTTTTATAACAAATATATCCATGCTTTTCTTTTGAAAAATTAACTCTACATACAGTCAGAGTAGCAGATGTATCCATTTACAGTGAAACTTTCTTTAATTTTAATTCTCTTTATTCCCTGCTTCTCAATGCATTCTTTCAAACAATATATTCATGTGCTACACTGAAGTTTTACAAAATTGAAAAATTCAAACACAAAATTATCATGCTATAGCTATTATTATTTTTATATGGAATTTTATCTTATCTGTTAAAAGAATAATATGCAAATTAACCATCACTCCATTATACCCACAAACCATGTCCACCAGCCAATCAGGAGCAAGCATGCAAATTAACCCAACCAAGATAGCTACAACCACAGAGCGAGTAGGAGGCTTGGATTTCCCCAGTAATGGAGGAAGCCAAGCTTTCCACACACCCTGGCCTGCCTAGGCCTCCACTCAAGGCTACAAAGTGTTAATTAATCATTGATGATAAATAAATTCCAATAAAAATGGCTGTGGCCACAGAGCAAGCAGGCTCCACTCAAGGCTACAAAGTTTCAATTATAGAAGATAAATAAATCCCAGATATCAGGGCCTCTGCTTGGGTCTCCAAGAGGTGTGGCCAGCCTGCAAACAACCATAGGCCCCTCCCCCAGGCCGCCCCACACCCCAAGGGAACCCCCACCCTGATCTGGGACACCCTTCAGGGCAAACCAGCTGGTCCTCACCCATGCACCAGGTCTCTATCCTATCTAATAAAAGATTAACATGCAAATTGACCATCATCCCAACACACAACCTGGCTGCCCCCATGTGGACACAAGATGGCTACCACAAGATGGCCAATAGGAGAGGGCAGTTAGGGGTGACCAGGCAGAGGAGGGAAGTTAGGGGAGACCCAGTCCTGTAGGCAGAGTAGTTGCAGGGGACCAGGCCTGCAGAGAGGGCAGTTAGGGGCAAACAGACTTTCAGGGAAGCAGTTAGGCATCAATCAGGCTGGCAGGGGAGTGATTAGGCGGTGATCAGGTTGGCAGGCAGAAGCGATTAGGAGCAATCAGGAATGCAGGCAGGTGAGCAGTTGGGAGCCAGCAGTCCTGGATTGTGAGAGGGATGTCCTACCAGTATCGGGCCTAAATGGGCTGTCAACATCTTTTGAGGGGTCCCAGATTAGAGAGGGTGCAGGCTGGGCTGAGGGACACACCCCCTGTGCATAAATTTTGTGCACCAGGCCTCTAGTATACTATAAAGACAAAATTTCGCTTTTGGAGTGATAATTATCAAGTGGGAGCCATTTTCACAGGTAAGACATAATTCTTATATTAAATAACAAATTGCACTTTTGCTTTGTCATTAGGAAAATGACAGTGTGGAAGATTAATGTGGTCCTTTAGTCATTAGCATCTGAGAAAAGAGCAGAGGTCAACTTACTATATAATGATAGGTTCTTACCCAATGACTTGATAGGAGATTGTAGCAACAAAAGTTTCCTGGAAAGTAGAATGGAGGAAAATGTTGAGAAAACAGAATCATCACATGACATACACTAATAATGAAAAGCCAAATTACAGAGCTTTAATGTAACAGTCCATTGTAATATTTCTAATCTAAAATTAATAGGGAGATACCCACATTTAACATAAGAACTTATAACAATTCATTTCAAGAAATGTAAAAATACTGAAAATTTTTTCATTAAAAGTGTATCTAAATTTTTTTCAATATTGTACTTTGAATAGTACTGTCAAATTGATTGGCTCATCAAAATGAGAGATCAGCGGTTTAAAATAAATTCAGTGTGTAAAAAGAAAAATAACCATGATAATAAAAATTATTAAAATGATAATCCAATCAGGCTAAAACTCAAAGAATCAATGTAATAAGTAAAATATCAAATATAAAATATATTTTCCCATGATAAAACCACCATCAGCCCTTTAGTTTCACATAAAACATTAATGTTAAATTAAGCTTTAATAGTTTTTATAGTAATCTGTAAATTTAACTTAACTTTATAGCTATTCTAGAAGCCCAGTGTACAAAATTCATACACTGGTAGGGTCCCTAGAGGTTGCCAGCTGCCACTAGGGATCCTACCAGTGTACAAATTTCATGCACTGGGCCTCTAATATAGGATAAAAGCTATATGCATAGGAAATTAATACCTAATTTGATGTTTGTCCAGATTTAAACAAAAATACCATATAAAGTGTTTACAAAATATTTCCACCAATGGCAGGAATCCAAAAAACAAGTTTAGTTCTTTAAGAAAAGAGTTTGGGATGCACAGCCCCTTCCTATCAGGCCGGATTTCCTTCTCTGACGAGGGCTGAAATGGAAGGAGAACCAACCGGAGCTCATGGAGGCTGACTAACTCAGGCCATCCTCAGCATGGCTGCTGAGGTGTCTATGCACAGGTCTGAGAAGCTGCCAAACTCTTCCCCTGGCATCCTTCTGCCCCCAAGGACTCCATTTGCCTATATAATGCATTTCAGTATAACTTATGATAACATAGTTCCTGTTCTATGAGATTTTTTAATGGGACCAACTTTTGAAAGTATCTTGAAAACACATTTCTATATCTTCTAATTTATTTTTATGTTATAATGAGGTTTTCTTAAAAAATAAGGTGAAATTAGAAATTACTCTGAAATGTAAGAGAAACTCAGTTCAATGCAATTCAATATATACCATATAAAAGATATTTACTAAGCAATACAGAACTGGATTGGACAACTGTCATTTACACCAAAACACAGAAGTAGTTTTACTGAGGACACATTAATTCACTATCCAGTCATTTTTATGATATTTCAAGCCAACAAAGGGGCGGAGGGGAATGTTTTCAGTAATATTGTCCAAGCAAATACAGTAGGTTATTTGTGCTTTATTTAAATCTTAATCACAATAGTGATAAATAGTAAGATCCTGAGCACTTACTGTACTAGGCAATGTACTAAGCAAGTTGTTCTGTTGTTTCATTTAATTCTCACAACAACTTTATGAGGAAAGTATAATTGTTATCTCCATTTTAAAATGGAGAACTTACAGCAAGAAATGGATCAACACTCAGAGCTTACAAAACACGTATAATAGGATTAGAAAGAAAAACAAAACTGCCCCTTTTTCGGCCAAAAATAATAGCAGTAAGTGTAGTAGTTATACACAGTGACAAATTTTTATAAGAGACCCTTACATCATAAAACAACCAGGCCTCAATTTGCCCATTTCTGGGTCACTAGTTCAGCTTCTGATATAACTTATTATTGGTGCGTATTTAATAGAGGGTCACCTTCTATATCCAATTCTGAAGTAGAGAGTAAAGATTACTTTTTTAGCTTAATTAATTAGGAAGTTTGCAAAAATCTAAATATTCTTTCCTCAATACAGTCAAGGAAGTTTTCTTGTTTCTTATGTCATAGCTCCTCCTTTGGTCTTATTGTCTTTGGTTTTGTACTCTGCACCAAGTCTGTACATGTGAGATTTTTTAATTACAGAGACATACAAAAATAGTAATTTACGACGACAGTAAAAGGTATGAATGACACTGTACTTTTGCATAGGACACAGGCCCTTCTCTTAGCTCCATGTCTAATTTATAGTATCTTTTGGAAAGACAAAATTTCATGCAAAGAACTCACATAAGCAATATAAAATATACATGGGCAACCTAGAAATCAACATCTATTAACTCAGAATATTTTAATGTTTTGATTAATTTTCCACTCTTTAAAACAGGGAGGAGGAGGAGGAGAAGGAGGAAAAGGAAAAGGAGAAGGAAAAAGAGGAAGAGGAGGAGGGGAAGGAAGAGGAGGAGCTTACTAACTTCTCCAGAATTTTGGCAAGGCCACGTTAAACTACCCCAGACAAGTGAAAAATCATGGTTATGGTTTCAAGACTTTCCCAAAAAATGTTCATATTAAGCATTAATATGTTGGTGTGATTTTAACAATTATCAAATTACCCTTTATATATGTAGCCTAAAGTATCCATGTTATTTTCTTGTCATTTCTTTTTTTTAGTAGACATGAACTAAATCTTAATTAAATGATATAGCCTGGTCAAAACCTGTTTAGCCCATGTACTGTTTCATTAACCTAATATTTGAACAACTATTTATATAGTGGACATATAAATGCTATCAAAATAATGTTCAAAATTCAATAAATTGAGTCAAATTACCTATTGACTAAAATCTCAATGGAGAAACTCTACCAAGCCATTTCTCAAAAATGAGCAAGAGCTGGAATCTTTACACTTAGGGAAGTTTCACCCACACCTGGGTGTCAGGCCTGATGGAGCCTATGTTCAAGAAAGCAAGTTCTGTTCCTACTGCAGACCTGTAGTAGACAGCATCACATAACAATCTTACCTAATACAGTGGTACCTCGAGATACGAGTTTAATTCGTTCCGTAACCTTGAGGCGTGGGAAACTATGAGACGCTCGAGTCAAGGTAAACTGGTGGGTCCTGTGCAGCCAGCCAGCCAATCCGCAGGATTACTCCTATCTCAAATGTTGCTTGTTTTTCAAAGCAAAAATCGCTCTCGACTACTTGTATCTCAAAAATCTCGTATGTTAGGGCACTCGTATCTCGAGGTACCACTGTATTCTTACCTAATAATAAACAAACATGTAAACTGACCGAACGCCCACAGCCAATCAGAGTGAGTATGCAAATTAGAAAGCCAAAGATGGGGGCCGCCCAGCAGGATGAGCACTGTGAGAGGGAGGGCGGGGAGAAGGGATCTATAGGAGCAGAGCGCTGCAGCAAAGATGAAGATGGCAGACTCTGGCCTGAGTCTGCAGCCAAGATGGAGAAGGTAGACTCAGGCCGGAGCTAAGGCCTGGGTCCCGGGTGCTGGAGGAAAACCAGTGCTGGAAGCCAAGGAAAGGAAGGCCGATTGCACGAATCTCTTCACACAATGAGCCTCTAGTTTTATAATAACCTTGGTCTTAAGTTGTTCAAGTAAAGAAATCCCATGTAGATCATTCACCCGAATGAGCTCAGAAGCTCTAAGACTGCAGTGGAAATACTGTATACTGGGTGTACTGGTGTGAAAAGTTAATTCACTACCTCACTGCTCTCCTGCCAGGTAGTTTTCTTGGTTCTCCTAACATTCTATTGATTTCCATTGATTGAACTTGCTTAACTCTAAGGTATACCTTGAAATGGACACTTCATTGGCTTTCATTTTCACTGGTTTCAACAGAGACTCCTTAAAATGTGGCACGGGATTAAGTAACTTCAAGACCGACTATGGGTACTCAGACTTGCACCTCTAAAACTAAAAGATCCCATTAAACACCCTTGAAAACTGATTTTCCCAAATCATGATTCATGTAGCAGAGTGACTTATTAAATATTAAATGTTTTGGATAAAACATCAATATTCTTTATTTTACATCAAAACTTGTGTGCCTGTAAAATGTCACCACCGCATCTTCCCCCTCTTCTTTCTTTGCATTTTGGTAGTGACAAAATAAAACTGGGATCATTACATTTTGGCACACGACACAGTGACTGCTACCAAAATTATGTAACTATTCTAAAGCTTGTTTCCTCTAAGCATCATGATCTAATTTGTCATGTCCCCTAAAGGAACAAGGCATGTGGGAAACAGATGGAGGAAAGCATAGTTGAGTAGGAATGGAAAAGAGATTTCAAATGTAGAGAAATGGAATAAGGAAAAAAACCTGAATAGAAATTAGAGTCAAACATCCTGATTGGGACAAAGCTTTGAGTGAGATGAGGATAAAAATCAGAGAAAAAAAATGGAAAAGACGCAAAAGCAGGACATGAAGAAGGAGTGGTAAAAACCCAACAGAGCCGAGACCGGTTTGGCTCAGTGGATAGAGTGTCAGCCTACAGACTAAAAGGTCCCAGGTTCGATTCCGGTCGGTGGCATGTACCTTGCTTGCGGGCACATCTCCACAGTGGGGCGTGCAGGAGGCGGCTGATGGATGTCTCTCTCTCATCGATGTTTCTGACTTTCTCTCTCTCTCCCTTCCTCTCTGTAAAAAAATCAATAAAATATATTTTTTTTAAAAAAACAAAACAGAAACAAGGTTTAGTAGTCACTTACAATGGCCACTCAATTTCATAATAATTTAAAAAATGGATTTTTATCTTAGTATGCAGGATATTCAGTGTGTGGGTTCTCTAACCTGGATGCTTCAGACTTAATAGGATCATTGATGAGTCTCAGGGAAAGCAATAATCCTCTGAAATACTTTGTAAAACTTGAAGAGTGTGTGTGTGTTTGTGTGTGTGTGTGTGTGTGTTCCCCAAAGGAATCCATGACCCCAAGTAAGTGAAGAACCACTGGTCTAGAAGCTACAGCAAGTGCATATCCATCTTCTTCTAACACGTGTGAAAAGTACCGCAGTGACTTCCCCGAGTGATTTCCTGTGCAGCTTTTCTTATGGGTCAAATGGCTGATTTGAATTAAGGTTCCCAACCGAGAGAGGAGCACTCATGCTCATATTCACCAGGACGAAAACTTCCCTCAGCTGCCCGCACTGAAGACAACATGCAAACAGATACGTTCAGGAGCATTTTGATGAATGATGTACTCTACAGGCTTCAGGCAGGGCATCTTTTAGTCAAGGAAAGGCCACCTGACACTTCCAATACAAAGAAAGAATGTTAGCCCAGAAGAAAGAATGCCACAGTTAATGAACAAAATAAGAACTGAAAGCTTTGGACAGGAGTTCTGTCTTTTATAATGCTGCCGAAGAATTCAAATGCGTCCATTACAGACATTGAAAATGAGCGTGAGCATACATACCATTCATTCTAAGGTTGGGAATTTCTTGTGACTGGCAGACATTCCATCATCACTCTCTAGAAATACTTATATTGGACCAGGCGTGGCAGATACAATATTTGGTAACTTGTGTTGCAGCTGCTATTGTTTCTATATCTTCCCTGACCATAAATAAAACTTTGTACACTGGATGTGTCAACTGAACAAACATCTGTCAGCAACAATTAACACCTACACACACACACACACACACACATACATATACATCTACATACCTGGAGAGAGGAAACATATTCAAAGGTTTTGAAAACCAGATGTGGACACAGGAAATGGTAGATTTCTACCAAACCAACTTTATTATAATTTTCAGTTTAATAGTGAACACTCACGTAATTCCATTTTCTTTATGTGTTCTATTAAAAGCACCGAAGCTCTCTTACAGATCTCACTTTGTATTATTTTACAACATACCTTCCAAAGAAACCCTCCTGTACAGTAGAAAATATGTGTGTCAAAGGTACAAATCCATCAGCTATTTTGCATGCCAAACTAAACTAGCTTTCAACACTACTGGAGCTCTATCCAAAGAAGGTGCATATATTTAATGCCTAGACCTTTCAAGATGTTTGAACAAGAGATTAAGCCTGGTATTTCACAATCTCACCAATGTGAAATATTCATGTGGGGAAAGGATGGGTGAAATGCCCCAGAAGTTACCATCAGGAAATACCTGATAACATCATAAAAACTTGGTTAATCCAAAATTAATTTCTACCAAGATTCACAAACCAAGAGGATTGAAGCTTCACCACTGTAGAAAGAGATGAAATCCAGTAGGCTTCTGGCAAGCAAAATGGATCTATATTGCACATGGAAATATTGTTATTTAGGCTATAGAAAAGAGTGCATTCTGATTTTCCACATTTGATTTTTTACCTAATCAGAAACCCTACTAAGATAAATTTTAGATATAGGTTGACAAGAATAAAAACGCAAAAAGGCAGAGCTGAGTCTAACAATCTATTTCCACCAGAGCAAAAAAATTGCCTGGGACCTACTTTCATTTAATTCTAATAATAAAGTGTTATTTTTATCTTTATACTTTTATTCATTATTTCCGTGTCATGTTATAACTGTGGAGATAATCTAGTAATAGCTAAGAGATACTACTTTTTCTAAAGGTTTGTGAATTTTTAAACATTGATCATTTCTCTACTTTATGTAAGTAACTATTGGCTGAAACTTCATTTTGTAAGAAATACGGTTTGAAATTATATTTCAAATGGATTTGGATTTTTTTCTTTCATTTTTGTCATCCACAAGATTTGTTTACATATTCATTTATATTTATAAAGTTTCATTACCAGCCTGAGAAATTCTTAATACTAACTTCCACAGACATCATTTTTATTTATTAGCAGGATCCAGAAACACCTTTTTGTATATACTTCTAGAAACTTCAAATAGTTCCTCTCTATTCTGCTGCAGCTTCAATTGCTTCCTATTCTTGGAGAGAAAAAAAATCTTTTTACTCTAAGAATTCCAATAGAAATATTTCAGTGATTTCAATCAGCTCGCTGAAACCAATATCAAACTATGAATGTCACCGCTAGTGTCACAAGCGGAGCCATCCAAGGAAACACGGCAGGATTCCTCCAAAGTTATTTGGTGGGGGGGTGGGGTGCTTGATTTTCTCTGCCTTCATCATCCTCAGTCCTTGGGGAGCTGGGGAGCCAAGTGACTTTTTTATAGCATGCAGTGGCATTCATGCTAAAGAGCACACCATCTTCAAACAGGAAACCCTTTCATGTACCAACTAGCATGTGGAAGACGAGAACAGCTGGAAGATAAAAACAACAGCCAAAAAAAAGTGCTGAACTACTCTTCATGAACAAACATAGAAACCAGGGGGTATGGAGAAAGAGAAAGAGAGAAGAAGTGAGAGGGATGTGGAATAGAAAAAGAAGTAATTTCAGAGAAAGGTATTGTAACCAATTTTCTGGTGTTAGGAGATCAGAAAACTTCCCTGAATGTGTTCATGTAATATCCATTATCAAGTGGCTTGTAAAACTGTAAAATAAACCTTCTTTGCTTCTAAACCTTCAACAAAGTTCCTCAAGCATGTCTTAGATGAGCGAGTTAAGGGTGGAGGGAATGGAAGCAATGGTTTTCTCCTATACCTAGGTTGCTATGGCATTTAGAGATTTCCAGAAAAAAAAACTGATAAGAGTGTAGTTAATGTGGGGACTGGCAAGACACTGGAAGCAAGCCCTTAGAACTAGAACAGCCCAAAAACTAAACAAACCACACATACACACACACACACACACACACACACACAGAAGTATTAACTGCATTTTTGGTGAGAGCTTTGGATCTCCAACAGGACATGTTGTCAAACCATCTATTTAAATCTCAAAAGACAAACTAATGTCAGCTGACATCGGGGTAATCCTTGGCGTCCTTGTGTGGCAATACCCTTCCTCTCACAGGCTTCTGTGAATCAACAACTTCTTCACTAAAGCCTAGGAACTCCACTTGACCTTATTTCAGGAGGTCAGTTTTGAAGTATGTACTTGTCTCCTGCCACAAATATAAATGTCTTCTTTTTTCCAGACTTTTACAGTTTTTATTTTTGTATCTGACACTGTGAAAAAGAGGGAGAGAGAAGTGGGGAGGAGCCTGATTCGTATTCCCTTTGGTACCGGAAGAGACTCATGAGGATGTTGTTGAACCGAGAAATCCCAAGGTTGCCACAACCTTGGCTTTGAACCCCTGAAAGGCAGCTCAGGTCGACCCCAAGCCATCCCTGTATTTCTGGCAGCCCTCGAGTTACAAGACGGAGGCAGTGATGATGCCTGAAGGACGGCTTTGCGCTCCAGGTATATACCCACCCCTGCATGAGTGCTGCAAACCCCAGTATTTCATTTTAATCCATCTGGAGACAGAATTAGACCCTGGCTTATAGCTGAATATGAGAAATACATATATTGTGCTTTCTGTCCCATGTATCCCCTAGTACTTCTCGCTTATAATAATATAGAGATAAAGATTCATTGTGTGTGTAAAATTGGTTTTCCAACAAATTCTGTAGCTCTTAAGATAAAAATAAGATTCCCAGAGTAAAAAAAAAAAAATTGAATGTGCAAAAGAAAACAACCAAAGCAGGGAGGGAGTAATAAAGCAAAGAAAACAAACAGTAAAGGACCATTGAAAAACAACATGCATAATCCAGCGAGGTATTTCCCCCACGAACTGAGATGTGATGTGTTTGAACGGCACTGTGACTCCCCTCCGGACCAAACCACAGAGGAGAGACATGTGTCCGCATGGCTTCTCTCCAGGCAGCTCTCCTGGGAGCTCGGAATGTCAGATGGTCGGGAGCAGCAAATGGGAAGGTCTGTGTGAGAAACAATCTTGAGAATGACCTGACGGCTGGCCGCAACGGCACAAGTCCTGCTTGGCAAACAAGGTCTGCAAAACAGGCCAGACTGCTTTGTGGCTGCTAGAAGATTCTGGTCTAAAAATGGAACAATTAGGCCTTCAGAGGTAGGTTTGGATCCATACCAGGCTTGAACAGAGTAAGACAAACTGTCTTGTACGTACTTATATAGTCAGCTTACGGAAAGCTAGCAGGGAAAAAATGGTGTGCAAATAGGCAGAGAGAAACGGTGACCAGTGGCTGGCAAAAAGGCAAGCCTTGGAGCTCTGCCTCTGCTAGACTATTTATTTATTTATTTATTTATTAAGTATTTATTTATTTATGCATTCACTTATTCATCTACCAATCAATCGACCAACTTGAAAAGAATCCTAAGGGACTGCCAAAACTGCAGAGGTGAATCATAATCTTTATTCTTTGACCCATCCTAATTTATTTTAGACTGTACAACTTTATTTATGTACAATTTTACAGTAAGAAATATGTGACTTAAATGTGAATCCCAGCAATTACTGAATTGTTGTGAAAAGCAATAGGTAGACTCTACTGGTCTTTTCCCTTACTGAGATGCATTTAGAAGGAAATAAATACCATCGGAAAACCTCTGGGATAGTGAAGACTGAATCTTCCTATTCACACGGACGTTTCTGCCAAGTGAAGGGTGCTCTTAAATGGGGCTCCATGAACTCTGGGAGGGATAATCGCCCCAACACTGTGGTCAATATTTGTGTGTATATGCATCTTTCTGAACTCCCGGCAGATGTTTAGAATCACACCTGCCAGTCACAAAGCACCACATTTTGTGTGATTCCATTGATAGGAAATGTCCAGAATAGGCAAATCCATGGAGACCGAAAGTAGAATGATGGCTACCTGCAAATGAGATTAGAGGAAGGGAGCTAGGAGTTTGGAGCTAATAGATATGGGATTTCTTTTTTGGGTCATGAAAATGTTCTAAAACATTATCTGTGTGAACAGATTATGATCATGGTTGAGCAACTCTGTGAATATGCCAAGATTATATAAATATGGCATTAAATTATGCACTTTAAATGAGTGAATGATATAATATGTAAATTACATGTATATACACATATATACATATATATACACACGTGCACATACATATATATATCACACATACATATATAAAAACCTAAGCAACCAACCAACTGTTCAACCGGCCAACCAGTAGCTATGACATGCATTTACCACCAGGGTAAATGCTCAACGCAGGAGCTGCCAAGTTGTGGTGACTTGGCAGCTGCAGTTCTCAGGTGACACACCCAATTCCAGGGTGTATCACTCAAGAACTCTCTCTTGCAATCTGAGACCCTTGGGGGATGTTGGAGAGCCAGTTTTGGCCTGATCACAAAAAGCCAGGCTGAGGGACCCCACTCACTGGTGCACAAATTCATGCACTGGGCCTCTAGTACCTCAATAAAGCTGCTTTTTAAAAAGACATTTATAAAACTCTGACCCACAAATGTAAAATTTAGCCCTTCCAGAAAAACAGCAATTCCTAGAGGGGGCTCATCAGACTGAAACAACGAAGAAACTGCCAAGGAGGATAAATGTAAGGGCTCCATGTTTATGAATACAAACCTCACAAGGAAGGAGACTTGTCTGGATCTTTGATGACTCTGGTTTACATTTATTTTTCTCTGTAGCAATTGGAGCAAACACTACACTAATTGAATTCTCCATGGGCCAAGGGCCAACAAGTTAGTGGCAGCATCTGAAAGTGAACATGATGACAAAGGAAACTCTAGTTTCAAAGCAAGCCCTAGTGGGTCAGTGAGTGACTAACTGGACAACTGGCACTTGTTCTTCCAATTTTTTTGCTTCTGGTTATCAGTTAAAGTCAATGAGCTTTCAATGTCCTTATATGAAAAGGGGGTTGTAATGTTTTGCATAAAGATAATTTGAAAAATGGAAATACTTAAAAATATTTTCTGGTATCCACCCCCTCCCCCAGACAGAAATAACATATTATAGTGCAAAAATATCATTTTTATTAAGGCTGGATAAGACATTTTTTACAAGCTATGAAATATGTTTTCCTATGTGGACAAATTTCATTTGGAGTTTATCCTATCAAATAAATTTAAATACAGATAAACAGTAATTTTTTAAATAAATAATTATAAACATTTCATTTTAAGTGAGCATTACTGACGAAAACATTAAAATCAAGGGATATAATTCTCTAAATTGTATGTATTCCTTACAAGGAAAGGAATTTTAGCACAAACACAATGAAACTCCCAATTCAAGATTCACATTCTAGCCCAATGTAAGTATATGGGGAGGAAGAGGGAGGAGAGCATGACTTTTTAGAGCTAGCAAGCTGAAATAAAGTTGTATGAATTTTACCACCTTCTTTAAGAAAAAAAGGCAGGACAATAGGCAGTTTTCACAGAGCAATTTTCATATTTTAATTATTTGCAGCATAGCCCAAGTAGTTTAACATTCACCCATCCATCGGAACACAAAAGCTCTCGACTTTTAACATTTAAGTTATACAGAGTTTTAATGTGTTATCAATTAAACACATTTTTCCTTTAACTGTGGTTTCTAGATTTAGAGACAAATCTGATTTATTTTTATTGGGGTTGGAGAAGATGGGAAGGAAAAACGGGAAGAGAATCTGAATTTTTTTTATCAAACCTAAGTTAAATGTCATCAGGTTACAACTCTATAGAATGGACAGTCTCTGTACCTCTGCAGACAACAGGCACCCAAGATCACCAATCTGTAGATTAAAATGCACTTTCTATATACCAACCACACCAAAAAAAAGGTATAAAATGGATAAATACACTATATACTCAGATATCTTGCTAGTTGAGTA
>PVJN01047336.1:0-16055 GCA_004026805.1 Lasiurus borealis
ATACCTCACCCGGTCCATCCTTTGCTTCCTTCTCACCCCAAAACAGCATCCTCCTGCCCCCGCTGGCAGCTCTGCCATCCCTCCTCCTGCCACACCTGTCCATAGGCTCACAGCGCACAGAGACTTCGCTGCACCCTGGGGGTGCCAGGTGCTTGCCTTCTGGAGTTCAGGGTCCAGCAGAGGAGGAAGGAAGCAAGCCAGCCAGCCCCCAGCCCACCAGGTGACCGTGACATTGGCAGGTGTGACCTGGCCACATTAGGTGACCGAGGGAAGGCTCTGCAGGGACGCTCCTAGGTTCAGAATTCAGCTCTGAGACCTGCTGTCTGTGTGATTCCGGGCAACCCGCCCAACCTCTCTGTGCTTCCTGAGGGCTTCCTCTGGGCTAAGGAACACCCCAACAGTTTCTTTAGCGATGCTGGAGAGGGGAGCGGCACCCTCCCCGGACTCAGAGGCGTCGCCACACACCCAGTCCTTAGAACACCGCTGGGCCGCAGGCAGAGCTCCGTGCCTGTGGCTACTGTCATCAGCATAATGGGAAGGAGGGGGGGCATCAGGCGGTCTTCCCAGAGGTGGTGACCATGGAGGGAAGTCTAGAAGGATGGACGAGCAGAAGTCCAATAGCGGACAGATCAGAAGAATCACCCCAGGCACCTGTTCAAAGTGCAGACTCCCCAGGCCCATCCCCCAGAGATCCAGATTCAACAGGTGAGCCTAGAAATGGATGTTTATTTTTGCAAGCTCCTTAGGTAAGTGCTCTAACCAGGCAGTTTAGGAAACATCAGAATGTGGCATTTTAGGTGCAAGAAATGTGTCCGAAGGCACAGAGGTGGGGAGCAGAGTGAGCCCTTAGGGGAAGGCAAGTGATTTGGTGTGGCTAGAGCAGTGGTTCTCAACCTTCCTAATGCCGAGATCCTTTTACACAGCTCCTCATGTTGTGGTGACCCCCAACCATAAAATTATTTTCGTTGCTACTTCATAACTGTAATTACGAAAATAATTTTATGGTTGGGGATCACCACAACATGAGGAGCTGTGTAAAAGGGTCGAGGCATTAGGAAGGTTGAGAACCACTGGACTAGAGTATGTTCCACGGAGGGCATGGGGCAGGGGAGGCAAGTAGGCTTGTGAGTCAGTGGCTTGGTTCTGAGAGCAATAGGGAGCCACTGCAGGCTCTTGAGCAGGAGAGTGCCATGGACGGATTGGCATTTTATGCAGCAGTCAGACAACCATTAGACAAAGCTATGCTACGAATAGGCCGGGATAGACTTGGGGATCAGAAGGCAAGCCTGCAGGTGGGAGAGGCAGCGCATGCCCAAGGCCTGACACTGGCCTGAACTAGCTGGGCAACGTCTGACTTCCTGTACTTCCGTTTCCTCATTGCAAAAGCCAGGACAAAAGAGAACGTTCCTGACAGGGTTGTGAGAATTAAGTAAGTTAATACATGGCCCCGGGGAAGGGCATTATATATAGGATTCTCCCCAGGAAAGGTTGTGTGTGTGTGTGTGTGTGTGTGTGTGTGTGTGAGCACAATGATGTTTCAATCCCCGGCCACCTGGGAACTGACTGCACCCTGGTGACCCTAAGCCAGGCAAGCTCCTCAGTCTGGCATCAAGGCTCAGGGGGACCCTGTGGGGACCAGCCCTCCTGTCTGGCCTCAGTTCTCACCAGCCCTGCGTGCGGCCTGTGTGGTCAGACAGTGCCTTCCATGCTGCACGAATCTACCTTCTTATTTCCAGGCCTCCGCCCGCTGGTTCCTCCGCTCCAAACTCGAAATCTTCAATGCCCATCCCACCCTACCCTCACCCCTTCTCTGGCTCCCAATCAGACAAACCTAGCACGCTCTCTCCCCTCCCTCCTGCAGTTCTGAGACTGGAGGGCTTTGAGAAGTGGGGGCTGAGCCATGATAAAGACTAGGCATATGCCAAGACAGGTTTGGCTCAGTGGATAGAGCGTCGGCCTGCGGTCCCAGGTTGGATTCCGGTCAAGGGCATGTACCTTGGTTGTGGGCATATCCCCAGTAGGGGGCGTGCAGGAGGCAGCTGATCAATGTTTCTCTCATCGATGTTTCTAACTCTCTATCCTTCTCCCTTCTTCTCTGTAAAAAAATCAATAAAATATATTAAAATAAAAAATAAAAAAGACTAGGCACAGGCAGAACCTGGCAAAAGATGAACCAAAACAGGTCTGGCCGCCGGGCCGCGGTGGCTTTTCCATCCCAGCAGACACAGAGGCAAGCACGCGGCCCAGTCCCACGTTCTGAGGTGCCAGGAGCTCTAGGCTGGGGCTGCCCAGGACAAGGCTCTCTTTGCGCAGGGACAGTCCCAACAGAAACGTGAGACGCGGGAGCGGTCCTGCCAGGGACGGGGCTCTGTTTGGGATGAAACCCGAGGCTCCGTGTGCCCTACTTTAGACCAGGGGACAGCGGGGCCTTGTTTCCCAGTCTGTCTGGATGGGGGGTCAGGTGTCAGGGCCCTGGGTAGATATTTCCAGGTGTGTCCCAGGGGGCCGAAAAATGAGAGGATATTTCAGTGAGAACGATGGGAAAAGATAAAACCCAAGTTTCTCCATTGCTCTCTCACTTCCCAGATTTTGACTCCAGGCTATAAAGTTACTAGTAGCCTCTGACCTTCCACAACACTTAAAAGACTTCTGCAAACTTGGACTAACCAGGAGATTTTCTTACTACTCTTTCATAGCAGGCTTTATGCAGGGGTTGGTGAACTTTTTCTGTAAAGGGTCAGATTATACATATTTTATGCTTTGCGCGCTATATACACTATTGCAACAATTCAATTCTTTCCAGCTTCACACTTCGTAGTGAGAAAGCATCCATTGAGGATATGAAAATGCATGGGTTTGGCTGTGTGCCAATAAAACTTTATTGATAAAAATAGGCCGTGGGCCGTAGATTGCCTACCTCTGCACTAGACCAGCAATTTCCATTCTGAACTGTATAACAGAATCACTTGGCTCCTTGGGCCATGTACCCTCCACCCCCAGATTGATAACTGGTCTGGGATGCAGTCTGGACATTGGAATTTCTAAAAGTTCCCCAAGGTTGAGGCCAGAGACATCAAGGTGTTTCCCATCTCCCCAGCCCCCCGTTTTACATGGATTTATTTCATTCTGTTCACTCTGTATAACTGTTACACAACCCACAAGGTTGTGACGAGCCAATCAGCGTGTCCCGGTTCAACCTCTTGGGACAACTGGCAGCACTCAGCACGCCTGCTCCTCTGGAGCCGCGTGCCACGCGGTTACCTGATGACGAAGCTGTGCGTGTCTATCTCCGGCCCGCAGCCGCTGTTGAGCAGGACGCCCGAGTTGCCCACGATGGCGCAGGTCCGGAAGTGCTTGTTCTTCAGCGGCGAGGTTCTGGGCAGGAGCTCGTACAGGTTCTGGGACACGTTCATGGTGCTGTCTCGGTCGAAGATGTAGTGAATAATGTCTCCGGGCTTCAGGGTCCCCTTGAGGACCGAAATGTCCTTTTCGGCGTCCAAGAACTTTAAGATCTGTTTCCTACGAAAACCAAGCACACATTGAGGATCGGTCTCCCCGCTGCCAGCTGCCCTTTGCCCACCTGGCGTCTCTTGCCCAGCATCGCCTTGCAGGGCCACTGGCGCCCGGCACCCAGGAAGCTCTGCATTCAGATGCCCTCAGGGGTTCTGGGCAGGGACTGTCAGAGGCGATTATGGCGGTGGCCAAGCTGGTTGCTATGGTTATGCCTACTTCCTAGGAGGTGTGCACACTGCGCCAGGAAATGACTCCGTTAGGACACCAGTGAGCTCACCACAGAGGGCCCTGGAAGGGAGAGGGCCCCACATTCGGGTTTCCCCAGGGAGGCCTGGTTCTAGCATTCCCCAGGAGACCCCTCAGCCAGACAGTGGTCATGCTGCTCCCCCGACAGCAAGTCCTGACGTGGGAACAGGCAGCCAGGATGACACCCGTCCCTCATGCCTCCATGGGAGACGTCTCGGGCACAGGGCCCCCCTGGGGGTGAAGGCGAACATGGTTCCGGCAAGGCATGTCCATCGCTCTGCCTTTGGGGGGCTGAGTCCGTGAGCGGGTCTGCTGTGCGGAGTCTGATCTCCCGCCTCCTAACGGCTGTCTGGCCTGAGGTGGTAAATAGTGATGCCTCTCTGCTCACAGTTGCTCTGTGTTGTTTCAAAACGAAGGTGATCAAAGGGCGGCTGGCTGTCTAGGCTCTAGGCTGACTTTGATTTAGGGAGAAAGTTCTAGAATCATTTAGCATAGCCTGTAGCCACAGAAGGGATGGGTATCCTCTATGCACCACCAGGGAGTTTTACCCAAAGCTTGCCGGCCTGGCACCAGGAACCTGAGGTTTTACTTAGCTTTCTAAATCACCCCTGATATCCTTGGAGATGGTGCGCACAGGTCCTAGATAGAAGGACATTTGGGACCCAGATCATAGAGAGAAGGACATTTGGGACCCAGATCGGCTGAAACAAAATCCCTTTCCTGCAGTGGGACAGACGCAATGATGCCCTTTCCCGGTACAAAGCCTGCTTTCCTCAGAGCCCCGAAGGGCAGAGTCTTCTCACGCTTTGCAAATGAGAGGATTTGCAAAGGGTTGTCCCACCGCCCAGATGGTTTTGTGCCACCTGAGCCTGTGGGGTGGGATGTTGGACTATAGGACTGTGTGTGCGCAGGCGCGCGTGCTTTGGGGGGGAAGGGGGGTGCTTTCCAAAGATTCTCCAAGTGGGAGGCACAAATGCCAGGCAAACAGTCCTTTCTTGGTCCTTTGGAGAAGCCACCTGTGGTCTCATGTTTCCTAATCCCCCCTCACCCAGCCTCCAGCTCTTCCAGCTGCCCCAGTGCTGCGCGCCCACTCCTCCCACCCTGGACCTCTCTCTCCTGCCAGCCTCCCGGCCGAGCGGCTGCACGCACATGCCGGGCCGCCGGGCCGGCCTTGGGTTTCCATTTCCAATTGGCCACTTAGAGATGAAACCTGCCTCGGCGGGAGGCAAACATTTTCTTTCTAAAGCGGCTTCTTTAGATGATGGAGAGCGGCAATTTGCCGGCTGGTGCCCGCGAAGGCCAGCCCGTCTCGCGTCCGAGCGGCAGTCCCCACTACCTGATCCGCAGAGACAGCGTCTGGTTGTGCCTCCACGCGGCCGAGGCCGGCTGCATGTTGTGCTTAATGCTCTCGTTGCTTCTGTCGAGAACAGCTGGTGGCGAGGAGCCATTTATTACAACTTCGGCTCTGGAAGGCAGAGGGGAGGGAGGGATAAATATGATCTGTTAGCATGCCGACGACAAGTCGAATCGCTTTGCTTTTGCTGGGGCCTGACTGTAAACTTCTCCAGACGAGCAAAATTGCCGTTATTACCTGAGAAGGGAAGGGAGTCTAGAATGCACAAACCTTCCCCCCGCGGTGTATGCGACCCACATTCTTGGAAGCAGGGAAGGGGGTAATAAACTCTCTTTCTCCCCCCTCCCTCCCCTCCCCAGTGTTTCTTCCAATGAAACCTAGAGTCACGCTCAGAATAACACTTCAAGTTACTTTCGCCAAACTCCGAACAGCAGTGGCCTTAGCGGCTGAGTATCGTGGTGTTTTACCAACTTAATGAGGAGAAAAGCACAGATCTGGAACACTCGCTGCTTTGTCACTGAGATGTCTTATTCCAGAGTGCTTGACGCTGTGTCTCTCTCCAACTAGACGATAAGCAGGGGGGGACCCCCCCTCATTTCCCTATTCCCCAACAGTCTCACATAGCAGGTACTCAATAGCTCAGTGTTTGCTGGATGCACATTTGAATTTCGTCCTGGGGGAGCCTGAACGGATGGAGGAGCTGGCACCATTCAGGGTCACACCCTCTTTTCACCCGGTTCGGGAACGTTCAGAGGCTTGAAATCTGTGCCAGTAGGTTTCTAAGAAACTAGGTCACCATTCCATCCACAGGCAGGAGCCGGCCCGCCTCTACCGGCCGCACGCAGACGCATGTGGGTCACCTGCCAGGCTGTTCGGTCTGTGCGTGGCGGCAGAGTCTCCCAGCGACGAAGGTGGCTGGTTTGGGAGGCCCGATCCTGGAGCTTTGAAGAATCCAAACCAAGCACCTGTGTCCCTGGCGTTCACCTTGGAGCAGCCATGTTCAAAAAGGGGGTCTACACCCAGTGCCCGATTTGCTTTTTTGCAGGGAAAGGAGACATTCATTTGGGGGTGCACTTTCTCCCCAGACAGCTCCGCTCCTCAGCATTCCTGACTGGTATCGCTTGTCTTGGGTTCAAAGACATGTAACTTCAGCGGCGAATAAAAGAGTCAAGAGTTACTGACTTGCATCCAGGCCTCGGGAGCTTGCGAGAGGAACGGAAGACGTGACTGACCCTTTGGGCTGTTTGCTGATTTCCCCAGCAGTGTGACTGTGGGAGAGTCACCTGGCCTCTCTGAGCCTCAGAGTTCCCATTTATAGGAAGAGGGTACAGAAGCGGAAGATGCCAGCACTAAGGTCTGGAATTCTATCAGGACCACCAATGCCCGTACCACGAGGCTCCGGTGGGAGCTGCTGTGGCTGCGTTTCTGAGCGCTTCCCCTTCTGTGTGGGCCACAGCTGGGAGCAGGGACCCCAGGGCTGCTGACTTAGCTGCCACACGCCAAGACCCCAAGCTTCGCCGCCGCTTACGTCGGCAGGCATGCGTGATGGAAACACCACAAGGCCGGCTGATGGTCTCATCAGTAACCAGTGATGGGGCCTCTTACGGTTTAATTTAGATTCAACCGTGAGTGATGCTCCTCAGAAGGAGCACATTGGGGGCCGGGCTCTCTCAGCCATGAAGGATTGGCAGGGGTGCTGAGACAAGGATGCTTGCGGAGGGGACGTGCTCAGAAACCTGCGGGAAGCGGACCAGCCTTCTCTGTGAAGGTAGGGACACCGACATGAAGGCAGGAAGAAGAAAGAGGTAAAGATGGCTCGAACAGCAGTCAAATTCCATTTGTCTCTCCTTCCTAGAGAAAGCTTGGATGGGGTCCTGCCTAACCAGCTATGGTCTCACTGAACTTGAACCCTGGCTCTGTCGCCATCTCACTGGGTCCTGGGGGAAGTCACTTTGCGTCCCCGGCTTCAGTCTTCCTCTCTGTAAAATCAAGGGACGGGTGGGATAGCCTCAGGGATGTCTCCGTTCACTGGCTGTACGTGCTGTGTGTTGTGTGCCGCACAGATACACCTGGATGGATGGACGGAGAGTCCCCTTCGGTGAACGTGTCCTCCTGTCCTCAGCACCCTGTCCAGCCCAGCGACACTAGAGTCTCATGTCGGGCTTCCGTTTCTCTGTCTCCTGATGCCACGACTGCAGCTACAGCGTCAGGAATAAGCCTCCTCTGGGTCCCTCTAATGCATCAGGCAGGGATAGAACCTTATATTTAGAGGTTCGAGTTCTCAAAACACCCCTGGATAAAGATGTGTTACTCTAACTCCATAATTCTCAACCTTCCTAATGCCGCGGCCCTTTGATACAGCTCCTCATGTTGTGGTGACCCCCAACCATACAATTATTTTCGTTGCTACCTCATCACTGTCATTTTGCTGCTGTTATGAATCGTAATGTAAATATCTGTGGTTTTCGATGGTCTTAGGCTCTACAGCAGCGGTTCTCAACCTGTGGGTCTCGACATTAGAAAGACTGAGAACCACTAGCAGGGTCGCCTAAGACCATCGGAAGCCACAGGTATTTACATTATGATTCATAACAGTAGCAAAATTATAGTGATGAAGTAGCAGCGAAAATAACTGTATGGTTAGGGGTCACCACAACATGAGGAACTGTGTTAAAGGGTCGCGGCATTAGGAAGGCTGAGAACCACTGGTCTAACTAAACGAGGACATTGAGGCTCAGAGGCATGAAATCACATCCAAGGTCCCAGCTAACACGCCTGGGATTGCATCTAGGTCTGCCTGGCTCTAAGAGCCCCCACTCCCACCCCACGTGACCACAGAGCATGGGGTGGGGGCGGGTCCTGCTCCCCAGGCAGAACCTTCTTCCTGAAAAGAGGGCATCTTTCCACAGGGAGAGACACGTAGTTGATCTACATTCCGCCGGCACAGCACAAGCTTCATCTGCAGCTCCCAGGTGGTTAAGAGGCCATGACGAGATCTGGAAGCAATGATGTGAGGGACACGGAGGACCGTGGCCTGAGTCAGTCCTCTAGGCTCAGGAATAGACACACCCCACAGGTGTCATACAGTCAAGAGACCTAAATAGAAACTATGAAGGACAAATAACAGACCTCACTCTGCATAACTGGACCGCTCCTTCCTGAACAGACTAACATAGAACGTTCAGAAGGTAAAACAAGGCCTTCATGTTGAGCACGGGCCTTCATGGATATCAAACAGCTTGGCGCTCCCTTTCTCCTTTCACTGCCCCATCAGCTTGGGCTTAGGAGACTCCGGGTCAGAGGTGCGATGCAGCCGTCGCTGCTGGAGAACGGGGACTCAGCGGCATTGGCCCAGCCACAGCCAGAGGCCAGCCTGGGTCTGCTGGCTTCCGATGCATTTGCTTGCTGCCCTGCACCGCGCTGTCCCCTGGCCGAGGACTGCCACGGGCGGAAAGATTCTCAGAATGTAGGATGTGCATTCAGTTATCAGCATTGCTCAGGTGACTCCCCGATATTTATAAGGGGTCTCGGCAAAGTTATTGAATACTTTACTTCCCATTGTATTTTCCTCGATGCAAGATCTACAATTAACCTGGGTGAACGTCCCGATTCCCTTCAGAGTCTCCATTGCTCGGCACAAAACGCAAGTTATGAATAAGCTCTTTGGTGGCCCAAGTGCTTTCAAGTGGGTGGACTCTTGTCCTGAAAGTGACCCTTAGCATCTGAGTGTCCCGTCTCTGCAGCCGCTAGACCTTGGGCCATTTCATGGACAGTTCCCCGCCCCCTCCCCCAACGTGATTAGGAAAATGCAAAGCCAAAGTGAAAGAAAACAGATCTATTTGCCAAGTAGGAAGGGCACCATCCAGCCACGAGGAGCAGCAGATTAATAGCTGCCTTACAGCAAAAACAAATGAACACAAAATCTAATTTACCAACCTATTAGATTTGCTATGTAAGCTGTTCACAGCCGATCTGATTGCACCTCTGCCTCCAGAATTCCTGCAAGACAAAGGAAATGCATTATTTATCAACACAGCTCTTCTCTCCAAAGCCCTCTTCAGTCCTCGGGAGGCCCTGCAGCCAGCCTCGGAGACCTACCGACCTACCGGGGGCGGATGCGACCTCGTTCTGGCTGCTCCAGGATGGGCAGCATCCCGACCCGGCCCCCGACCCAACCACCTCTCAGAGATTGGGCCTCCCAGATCCGCCCCTGCTGGCCACGTGAACCTAGTTCCAGCCGCACCACGGATTCCACTGAGACTTCCACTTGGGTCCTGAGACCAAGTCCTTTGGGATTCATTTCCCCTGCGCCACCCTGCCGGACACCGCTCCTCGGCATGTGTCCGCATCCGCTCCTGAGCCTCCGGCTTTCCCTCCCACATGTTAGGATGTTGTGATCGCATTCTCTCCGCACTTGAGCCGCCAGAAGTTCAACTGATGCAGCAAGATGGCTCACTGGGGCCTCCAACTGAATGTGGCCATAGTTTGTGTTTAGCTGACGAGAGAAGTAATATGAAGTGGTGTCTCTTCATGGGGAGCAGGCGGTGGGTGACTAACGGGGTCCTTTGCACGTTCCTCCGGAGGATACGGTTTTGGTAAAAGCATCCTGAGGCCCTTTCCAGCCCAACCATCCATTCAGTTCTGTTGGATCCCATTCTGGACCTGGGCTCCGAGGCCATCAAGTCTCGCGCTGCTTGGCTGTCACACGGGGCCGGGGGATGGGTGAGTCCATCTTACCCTGGGACCTGGCCCACTCTGTGCCCTGTGCGCTGGTTTTTAAAAGTTGTATGTGAGGCTACTTACTTGATGTTAAATATTTTCTTTTTCTTGCTGATTATAGAATGTGTGGTTTGAGGACATATTTCTTTGTCCTTTTCTCGTAGTTACTGTTTTTTTTTTTAAAGTTCAGTCTAGCCTTTCAGTCAAGGTGTTGGTGCACTCCAAAGGAACAATTGAAATCTCTGGGAAAGCCGAATGTTTTAAGGAATGATGTGACTTAATGAGAACATTCTGGGGAGGCTGATGCTGATCTCCACCGTGGTCTTAAGTCTGGGTTTTTCTATCGGCTTTCTTTAGGCTTCATGTACTTGTAGATATCGTGTGCGTGTGTGCGTGTGTGTGTGTGTGTGTGTGTGTAAACACATATGCTGTCTTTCCCTCATAGACTTTCATGTCTTTTTAGACTATTTGGCAACAGGCAATGCTCTCCCAGTTCACAGCCAGATGACCAGACAACAGAAAGGATGCTGTGACTCATGAGTGTCTCAAATTTGTCACTCCCGGTCTAGCTCTTAATTACCCAGAGTACCCTTGGTTCTTCCCACTTTAAGTCAATTCTTAGCATTTCTTTCTTGACCCTCCTGGCTCACCTGGGGACAGTGGAGCTCTTGACTTCCAACTTGGGGTCTGGAACTATCTAGCCAGTTCTGGCTCCGTAACCATAACCCACTTGGGTCAGACCCAGGGCTCCCTGGACCAGAAGAGACTCCATGTGGCCGTGGACATCAGAGCAGCTTTAGTTTTAGAGGCAGCGCGTGCCACTTCTAGATTTAGTCCTGGCACCACCCTGCCTGTCACCAGTGTGTTCATCTTCTCCAGCTCCACACACTCTACTAACTTCCTGCTCATCAGGTCAGGCCTAGCCTCTCCATCCCTGTGCGCAGCAGTCTCCGAGACACCCTTTCCTTAGAGCAAGTCTTATCGCTGCACCGAAGCCCTTGAACTTCATAGACCTGGAAAAATGCTGGGTCCAGAGCTCCGAAGAGACCGGTGTAGGTTGCAGCCTTGACAGTGGTGTTTCCATGACAACTGGGCTTCCATGGATGCGACCACAGGTGCCAACGGGGAGGGTGGAGTCAGCAAGCTCATGGTCATCTCTCTCCTGCCACTGCGCACCCCTTACTGACCGCCCGGCTCCTGGCTCTGCCATCTTCTCTTCCCTCCTGTGCAATATTAGCTCGTGGGGATTGAGCCATTGGCTTTGATCTCCGCAAACTTGTGCTGATCAGTCAGCTTCCGTCTAGGTTCTCGCCTCTGCTCCACTTTAGGAAACACCGTGAGAACTGAGGGCTTTGGCCAGGCTACACTGGATGGCGCCTGTCCTTCTGTAAAAGCCCTTAGAGGCAACTGCACCCCAAATGCCAAACATTCCCCGCCATGCTTATTCCTGATCCTTTCTCACCAGGAAGCTGTCACCTGCAGCCAGGGGCACCCAACAATTTGTCACCCAAACCAGGACACCTTCCGCGTAAACAGAGGCACCCACGTCTGACCACAGGGTGGCCCTGGACAGCCCCCTTCCTCTGGAGCAAACGCTAGGTTGGGGCGCGATGAACGACTCCAAGGCATGGGTTGGAGTCCTCAGGGCGTCTTGAATGTTCCTCTGGCTCAGAAAAGCCCTTGTTTAAAACCATCTCCTCTCTACACTTTATGGTTCCGTCTGTAAGGACATCAAGTCCCTCTCCGAGTCTCCCTGTCCCCTGGCGGAGGGTGCCCCAGAGGAAAATCGCCATTTTTCTCTCTGTCCACGCCCAGCCAGATCCAGATTCCGCTCTGAGTGTGGCCAGGTCTCCTGCAGCTGCAGAAAGCGGGGCCCTGCACCCTGCCCTTCGCCTGCGGCGCGGAAGGACTGGATATCCCGTCAAAGAGGCACCGGAGCATTAGACGTGTAGCTGTGAGACAGTGAGACAGTTGCAAGCTCATTGGGAAACTATCCGTGTGAGATCCTATCAGGGAAACGTGCGATCCAGCCATTGACAGCTGTGCTTAGAGCGGTTTTATATGGAAACGCACTGAATTCTGTTTTCTTTCATAGACTGGGTGGCTCATCAACACCAGAGATTTATTGCTCCCAGCCTGGGAGCTGGGAGCCTGAGCGGAGAACCAGCGTGTAACTGAGGGTCCCCTCCCAGGCCACAGAGGTCCCCTCGTTCCCTCACTTGGCAGCAGGAGGAGGGAGCTCCGTGGGATCTAATCCCATCCCAAGGGCTCCATCCTCGTGGCCTGCTGGCCTCCCACAGGCCCCACCTCCTACCGCCATCACATTGGGGGTGTGGGTTCCAGCATGACTCTTAGAGGGACATAAGCATTCAAACCATACATAGCACCTCCACTGGCCAGTTGCTTAGTATCCACTTTTTTTCTTTTAATTGGTTTCAGAGAGGAAGATGAGAAAGAGAGAAACATGAATGATGAGAGAGAATCATGGATTGGCTGCCTCCTGCACGCCCCCTACTTGGGATCAAGCCTGCAACCCAGGCATGTGCCCTGACTGGGAATTAAACCCTGACCTCCTGGTTCATAGATTGATGCTCAACCACTGAGCAATACCAGCCGGGCGAGTATCCATTTTTAACCTTGGATGTCGTTTTACCTTGTATTGTATTCGACATACACCACTGCAAAACCTTAGCCCCGGGCTCGGCAGCCTTGCCAGCTTCTCACGTCCTTCACGCGACACAACATGAATAAATCCGCGGTCTGTAAAGAGGAGCCGAATGCCCGTCCACCACTCCCGCCCGCCACGCTCAGCTCTTGAACCCGCCTCGCCAGGACTTGAAAGGCCTCTGCCTTCAGCCAGCCTCTCTCCCCTTCCTTTGGTTCGTTTCTCGGGGGACCGAGTTCAGACAAAGCGTCCCCGTGAATGTCAGCTGCCACCTTTTCCTGAGAAAATCCCCGGAGGGCACTCAGGAAGGGGAGGCCTTTGAAGTTGCTTCTCTTCTGTGTCTTTGAAGTGTCCCCCTCCCCGCTCTGCCCGGTCCCGGATAAATGTCCACCGGCCCTGCCCAGCGCTGGGAGGGGCACAGCTGGGACCCCGGGGCGGGGCCTGGGTCCTGGCTCCTCACGGGTTCCCGCTGTGCCGCCCTAGACTTCGCTCTCTGGGTTCTGAACGTCCGTCCCTGGAAAGCAGGGTGCTGTTGTGGGGGACAGTGAGACGCTCCGGACACACGTGACTGTCAGTGCGGAGTCGTTAGTGAAGGCGATGGCTGCTGCCCTCCCCCTGGAGCAGAACAAGCCACTGCTGCCTGGCCTGTGGGCTCTTCCAGCCACCCCCACTTGCCCCCTAAATAGCATTCCTCAGGGAAGTGGCTTTTCAACAGGGCTGCCCACGAGGGAGCAACAGGGAGCAGTGGGTGGAAGAAAACAGAACGTGTTAACTGAGATGGAACCGTGATTCCAGCCGCTCCACGGATTCATTTATTGAGCACCTACTATGTGCCAGGCCCTGAGCTGGGCTCTGGGGAGGGGTGAGGGTGGGAGACAAAGCAGGGATGGAGACAGAGAGTCTCCCCTGTGAAGCTGCTTAAAAACTAAATTTGGAGGCAGGAAACCCTCACAGGAAAGACAAACATCCCAACCAAGGGACTGAGTCACGAGCACCCACCCAGGCCATGGCGCTGAGAAAGCAGCAGTGGGAGCAGAAACTCACAGGTTCCACCCTGATCCTGCCTCGTCCAGAGAACATCTTTCTGGGGACGCCCTCCTTGGGGCTCCCTCAGTACGAATTGTCAGCATCGTTCGCACAGTATTGCCATTTTTTTTGTTCTTGTGACACAGTAGGGCTCACACGGAGGACAGGAACTGCCACCGGGCTGATGTGCTGGACACCCCCGAGGTTTGCGGGGGAGAAGGAACCTTTCTGAGAACCCGCGGAAGAGGCCTCCCGAGTCCCCCAGCTGAGCTGTGTTTGATGGCAGCTTTCCTCTGTTTCAGTGGTTCTCAACCTGTGGGTCGCGACCCCTTTGGGGGTCGAATGACCCTTTCACAGGGGTCGCCTAAGACCATCGGAAAATGCAGATATTTACATCATGATGCATCACAGTAGCAAAATTTCATGGTTGGGGGTCATCACCACATGAGGAACTGTATGCAAGGGTCTCGGCCTTAGGAAGGTTGAGAACCACTGCTCTATTTGATGACACCCGGGTGCTTTTCCGACACGTGGCCTACCAAGCGTAATTTACCCGGAACATAATGTACCCGGACCACCAACCCTGTGTACCACCTCCATCCTCCTGGTGGTGCCCGGGGGCGGGGAGAGCAGTGCCATGCAGTCTGCCTTGCGCGTGTGAACGCCCCTCTTGCAGGGCCTGGCCTGAGCGGAAGCTCAGTGGGTCAGCTCGACTTCCTCCTCGGTAGTGGCGCCGCCCGCTTTTTTCAATGTGGAGCAGGGGGTGGATGGAAACAGATCAGCCTCTGTGTGCTGCTCCGCTTTACGCTTTCAGCGCAAGGAAGTTCGAGGCCACGCCAAAGGGTTCGCTCCCTCCAGCCAGTCCACCCTCGCCGTTCCGCAGGGAAAGGCGTGGAGGGCGGTCTGGTGGTGATGCGTTAGACAGACCTGCCCATTCAGCTCGCCCGCATTTCAGAGACGGGCCTCAGAGGCCCAGAGAGTTAGAGCGGGTCCTGAAGGTCCCATGGAAAGCCCCTATCTCCCACTCCAGACTCGTTTCCCATCCTCACACGAGAACTCTCTCCCTGTCCAGCCCGCGAGCTCCTCGGGTCTCGTCTCTGTGCTGCGGTCCCCCCAGCTTCTAGCACGGAGCTTCTAAAGCCCTGTGCACAGCGAGGCAGGTGCATTCCATGCAGCCAGCTGGGCGGTGACTGGAACCCACGGACCAGGCACCAGGGAGGGGTCCCCACGTGTTTTCTCCAGGGGCACCCGGAGGGCCTGGTACGACGGCACCTCCCCGGAGACAGATACGCTTTCCCAGCAGATGCTGGCTACCCTGAAACACTGCCCGTGAGGAACAGGCATGGGGTACTGGGCAGGTGCCAGGCGCCGGGCGTACAGAGATAAACAGGGCAGGAGAGGGTCCTTCCCTTACGGAAAACCATCATGTATAAGATGAGAAAAGCGCCGAGTCCTCAGTGGCTAACCTCCACCTGTTTCTAAGACAGAAAATAAAACAACCCTACACAATGGGGCTCTGATGAAGACCCCAAATCCCCAAGTCAATACATTTTACTTTATTTTATCTCAATTGATCTCCACTCCCCAATGTTCCCGCTTCAAAAGGTAAGATTAGGTACCATTAAGCCAGCGAGACCAGCATTGATTTAAAAACCCTCCGTGACGCTCGGGGCGGTGGGAGCTGGCGGACTCTGATGCATCTCCTTGTTATCAGCTTGATTGCAGCTGGCCAGCCGCCAGCTTGGCTGGTTCCCAGTTCTGGCCACATCCCTCCGGTCCGATGGCTTCTGTGTACCAGGCCGTGGAGCCTGTGCAGAACGTGAATCACCCTGCTGACAATACTTACTTTATCTGGGGACTGGACTTGCTTTCTTTTAAAAAAAAATAAAAATATATATATATATTTTTTATTTCAGAGAGGAAGGGACAGGGAGAAAGAGACAGAAGCATCAATGATGACAGAGAATCATTGATTGGCTGCCTCCTGCATACTCCCCACAGGGGATCAAGCCTGCAACCCGGGCATGGAGCCCACAACCTGGGCATGTGTCATGCCTGGGAATCAAACTGTGACCTCCTGGTTCATAGGTCGGCATTCAACTAATGAACCATGCCTGCCAGGCTTTCCGGTCTTTCTTTATGGAATGAGGCATAAGGAAAAAATGGCGTCGTCAATAAATAAGTCAGAACTCAATGGGTTTCAAACCTGGCAGTTACACGGGAGCTCACATAACCCACCACACCTTCGCTCCGTGGGCCCTGGGGAGAAATAGTTGACTCTTGAGGAATCCAGGTTATATGCAGATTTTTTTTCAGTATTGCAAATATATTTTCTCTTCCTTATTATTATTTTAATGGCATTTTCTTTCCTCTCGCTTACTTTATTGCAGGAATATAGTGTGTAAGACATAGAACATACATATAACAGTTGATTGTGTTCATCAGTGTTTTTGTCAGCAGTAGGCTGTTAGTAGTTAGGTTTTGGGGGAGTCAAAAGTTATATGTGGTTTTTCGACTGCACTGGGATCATAC
>PVJN01047337.1:0-16053 GCA_004026805.1 Lasiurus borealis
CTCTTTGATGTTTGACTCTCTGTCCCTCTTCCTTCCTCTCTGTGAAAAATCAATAAAATATATTAAAAAAAAAAACACCTTGAAAATAAAAATAAATTGCCCTAGGTCATGTGCTTTTAGCTTTTGAGGCTTGTTTCTTTCTTTCTTTTTTTAATATATTTTATTGGTTTTTTTACAGAGTGGAAGGAAGAGGGATAGAGGAGGTTTGTTTCTAAGTTGTCAGTCTTGGTAGCGCATTTGTGACCCCCGTAACTCAACCCCCAACCCCGAGTAACATTCTGATGAGCGACAGACAGGTATTGCAGTGGTGGCACTTGGGCATGGCGCCATGGAGTCGTCAGCTCTAGCAAATAACATTCAGATTTTATCATGACATTTTGGTTAAACTGGGCTCTTTAGCTAGTGATAGTTCCGGTCCACTAGCACGCGCTTTACAAAATAAACGCCCGGTGGCCCACCACAAATTCTAGGTGTAGCCGTGAGTGACTTCATAATGAAAGCAATGATCCGCTCATTCTGATGAGTTGAATGGCTGTTTCCAGGCACCCTAACACAGGGGTTCTCAACCTTTCTAACTCTGAGACCCTTTAATACAGTTGCTCACGTTGTGGTGACCCCCAACCATAAAATTATTTCCGTGGCTACTTCATCACTGTAATCTTGCTACTGTGATGAACTGTAATGTAAATATCTGATAGGCAGGATGTATTTTTGTTGTTACAAATTGAACATAATTAAAGCATAGGGATTAATCACAAAAACAATATGTGATTATATATTGTGAAATATTTATTTCTAATGACAAATAAATGAAATTTTTGTCTTGAATCATGGCGTAGCATGGGTAACAGTCTTCATAGGACAACAGTAAACTACATGGCTACCCTTTGCTACACCGAGGAGCGGTGTGTTGGTTCCTAAGACCATGGGAAATAGGTGTTTTCTGATGGTCTTAGGCGACCCCTGTGAAAGGGTCGTTCGACCCCCAAAGGGGTCACAACCCACAGGATGAGAACCACTGATCTAACAACTGAATGCCATTTGAAAAAAATTGGCTACTTTCTTCATCCCATTGTTTTTGTCTGCGCCTGGATAATGGACGAAAGAAACATAACCTACCAACCAGCATTTATTTAAAAAAGACCCGAGTTTGTGTACTATAGGAAAATCAGTTAGATGGTGGGCTGAATTTATCAATTTTTGTTCACAATTGACACGGGGTCTAAATGCACCTTTGCTTGTCCAGTCAACCTTTAGATTTCAGAAAAAATGAAATTCTAATTTTCACCACAAGGAGGCGGTAGAACACTAACATTGTTAGGAAAGGCAGCTTAATGAGACTATTACACTGCAGCCAGCAATAAGAACTTAAAAAAAAAACATGTCGTCTAGAATTTAGTCATCCCGGTGACCTTATGCTCACAGGTAGTCCATCCTCTTTAGAGTTTGTAATCTGCCTTCACATTTCACCTCTAAACGTATGATTTACAACATAGACAAAGTCAAGGACAATTACCCGCGAAGGGAAATATTTCACATTTTATCTTGAATGATCACCTGCGAAATCTCAGCCTCTATTTTGGGGCGATGATCAATTTTCTTACAATCGCTGGCTGGCCGGTTGGGGAGTGAATGTGTTTGAGGCTGGCTCCTCAGTGGGAGATAGATCAGCTGAAAGGTTGAGCATGGAAGCTTAATTGAGAAGGTATGTGTTTAATTTGTTTTTCTGGTCTCGCTTGTAGAGCCTTTTACCAAGAGAGAAAAAAATCAGGCAAGCCTTCTATTTCTTGTCAAGTCAAAATTCTCTTCCTTCAAGAAACATTTCTGCCCTAGCTGGCTCGGCTTAGTGGATAGAGGGTCAGCCTGCGGACTGAAGGGTCCCGGGTTCGATTCCGGCCAAGGGCACACGCCTGGGCTGCAGGCTCCATCCCCAGTGGGAGGCGTGCCGGAGGCAGCCAATCAATGAGTCTCTCTCATCATTGATGTTTCTATCTCTCTCTCCTTCTCCCTTCCTCTCTGAAATCAATATAGAAATATATTTAAAGAAAGAAAGAAGAACATTTCTGACCTCGTTCCACCGGAAGCAGGTGTGTCACAATCCCCTGGAAATGCTGTGAGAACATTACAGGGCCCAGCTCTGGGGCCCTGAGGATGCGCACAGTTAACCCTTTTACATCTCGGGGATTAAGGGCCCGGACCCCCGCATAGACACATGGGTTGGTTGCCTCCCTCAGGAGTCTGACCAGCAGAGGAGCCTGCAACCACAGCACGTGCCCTTGCCTGGAATCAAACCGGGGACCCTGGTCCCTACCCACTGAGCCAAACCGGCCAGGGCCTGAGTCTCCCTTTCCTTCTCCCTGGAACTAGGAGAGACCTGATCCCAAAGGTTGTCACCAGGATCCCCGAGTCCAGTCCGGTCCTCGACAGACATTCCCGCTCCCATCTTCGCCAGCTGCGCTTGATGGGGGGACCCGGTGCTTTGCTTTTAGCTCCGCCCTGTGCTGTGCCCGCTGCCCTGTGCTGTGCCCACTGCCTGGTCCTGGGCCTCTGATGTCTGCCCGCTCTCCTCCAGCTGGGGCGCCCTCCGCCTCGCTCACAGCCCCCCGCTGCCTCCCTCCCGTATGGTGGGCTTGGATCTGCGGATTCAACCAACCATGTACTGAAAACGGGACTTTGAGGCAGGCACATCCTGTTGATATTCGGCTCTGCTGACTCATGAGTTTGCCAACCCCTGGCCCAGCCCTATGCCCACCCCGGGAAGGAGAGCAACCGCCCCTCCTGGGTGTCTGCCTGTGCTCGGTCCCCAACAACCCTGAGCGCCTTCCGGGGCCCCGGTAAGGCCCGTGGGCAGGGTCCGCCTCGCTGGTTTGATCCCCTGAACAAACTCCATGGATCGCCCCAGCGGCGTGTCTGCGGAATCCATATTCATTATCCGTGTGGCTTAAGCGCCTGAGTCACTCGGCTGTGCCATTCGATGCTCATTGATTCATTGATGGGAGGGCCTCAGCGTCCCCCTGGAGAAACAATTAGCTCAGCTCCACAACGTGGCCAATACACGCTGAGTGTTAGGTTCCCCCATTGCGTGTGTAATTTTTTATGTCCGCTTTTAGAGAATCCTCAACCACTTATTGTGTGTGTGTGTTTCATATATATATATATATGAACAGGTGCTTAAGGCCTCTGAGAGGTCAGGGTGCACCCGGGAGACGGAAGGAGAAAAGACCCGGAGACTGGAGTAGAGTCCTTATCCACAGCCCCAGGAACCAGCGGTTCTCAACCTGTGGGTCGTGACCCCTCTGGGGGTCGAACAACACTTTCACAGGGGTCGCCTAAGCCTATCAGAAAACACAGATACGATTCATAACAGTTGCAAAATGACAGTGATGAAGTAGCAGCAAAAATAATTTTATGGTTGGGGGTCACCACCACATGAGGAGCCGTCTTAAAGGGTCGCGGCCTTAGGAAGGCTGAGAACCGCTGCCAGGAACCACACGTCCACATCTCCTGACCCAGAGGACGCACCCGAAAAGGCATCAGCCTGTTCAGCCAAGTGGCTTGTTTGCGAAGCTCCCGTATTTGCTGCGGACCCGGGCTATAGATCCGCAAGCAGCAGGAGGTGTTCGCTGTGAGGCCGGCTCCTCCCGGCTCTGCCCTGAGTAATGGAGAGCCATTGTGTGTAAACCACTCAGCAGACCGCCTGGCCACATTGGTTGTGCAGCTGTGGCCTCAGCAGAGCACTCAGTGGCGGTGGCCAGAGTCAGCAGTGCACTCAGTGGCCGTGGCCAGCGGTGTCTGCCTGGGCGGTAACAGGAAGAGCAGGCAGAGGAGGGCTAGCTAAGCCAGGGGTCGGCAAACTCATCCGTCCATAGAGCCAAATATCCACAGCACCACGGTGGAAATTTCTTTGTAGAGCCACATGTTTTACACGTAAACTTCTCCTAATGCCACTTTTGCAAAATAGACTTGCCCAGGCCATGGTGTTTTGTGGAAGAGCCACACTCAGGGGGCCAAAGAGCCTCAAGTGGCTCGAGAGCCGCAGTTTGCCGGCCACGGGGCTAAAGGAATGCAAATTGGAGATGATGATCTTCACCTGAGTCCTTGGGAGAGCGGTGCACCTCGAGATGCCTCCTGCCAGGGGAGAGAGCTGCAGTGTCGAACAGCCCCCTGCACACAGAGGGGCCCCCAAAGAAGGCGAACAAGGGACTGCCTGCCCAGGAGCCACTCCCCAGGTAACCAAAACCTTTTGTTATTTATAACAACATTCTCGGGCCATTAAAAAATTATCAATTAAAAAATGAGCTGCTATGCGTGGTCCAACATGTAATGGACTCACCCCAATGCCTTGGCCAGACCGAATGATTTCTGGAGCCTTCTACGGCCCTCGGGACAGACGTTCCCCACCCCTGACTTAGGCGTCCCCCTGAGACCTGGCAGGAGTAGGTAGAACCCTGGCCCCACAAACAGAATGCACCCACACTTCTACCCGCCATATTTAGCCATAAATGGGGTGCAACCCACATTTCTGGGTGGCCTTATTTTTGGGCCCCCGAATCAGACAGTGGCCTCGCCAGCCTCGTGGCGCAGAAGGAGATAAACAGGGAGACAAACTGTCCCTGGAGAGAACGGACTGACACCCAGAGTTTTCCATGCGCGTGTGCGTTTGGGGAGGAAGGACGGTGGGGAATTTCACCTCTTCTCTGGACCACAGATTTCTGGGAGGCTGACCCCTCAGGCCCTTTCTCCCCCAGGGTCCCCCAAACCCAGAGGAGTAAGCGCCCCAGAGACCATTGAGTTCTCCACGGCAGCTGCTGTCAATCACGGTTACCTCGGTGACGTGAACCTTCCTGTTTGGCCCGGAAGCAAAATTTGGTTCACCTGAGGCCTCAGCCCGCGCTCAGACCCAGCCTGTCCTGACCTCACCTGGTTCTAAGCCAGATCCAATCTGTCCCGACCCAGTCCGGCTTGGACTGGTTTCTGAACTCTGTCCGGAAGGGGAGATGCTGGAGGCGGGCCTGCAGGCTCCTCATGGGGAGGCTGTGGCCTGGGACCCAGGGCCCGGGGTTGGGGGTCACCCAGCACCTGCAGAGGCAGCCAGCCCGGGACGGACGGACCCTGCACCGGATGCTCCCTGCCCCTGAGTGATGTTGGGGTCTCTTTCCGCCCCCCTCCCTGACACCGGGCTGCGATAAGGTAAGCCGAGTCATGTTCACATTCTTCGGGGGTGACCTGTTGGCCAGGACCACGCCGGGGGAGACACTGAGGGGTGGTGGGGGGTGCTGGGCACGTGAGGGCCGCGCCCGTGGGACGGGGCAGCCGGGCGGCCTGAGCCAACCCAGCAGCAGGCCCGGGGGGCAGGGGGTGGGGGGGAAGGGGATGGCCCCCATGTGCGGGCAGGTGCCTGGGCCGCAGGTGCCGTGCCATGCTGGCAGAGGGGCCGTCTCCACGGAGAGACCGCCGTCCCCGTGAACAGGAAGGGTCAGCGCTGGGGAGGCTACAGAGGAGGCTCTGACACTTTGACCGACGGTGACGTGGCCCCGGGGGCACAGCTTCCGCGGGGAGGTGGCATCTGGCCTCCTGTGTGCCCTGCTCCTCCCCAGCCTCAGCCCCTCCCTGCGGGCCACTGAGCTGGGTCTGTGCGTCTGCCTCCCTCCCGGGGACACGCACGCTGCTCCTGCTGCCCCTCTCTCCTCTGTCCCCATCGGTGCCAATGGACGATCCCCGGGTTCCCCTGCTGATCCCGGGTCGCAGGTCAGCGGAGCCGCAGCTCCAGCCTGGGCACCACGGAGGCCTGGCCTTGCCTCGTCGTCGCTTTGCCCACTGGGTGTTTCTTGTTTCCACCTCCACCTGCTGGCCGTGGCCACACGGGCTCTGGGCCTGCATGGAGGGAGGGCCTGCTTCCCGCGCCTTTGTGGCCGTCCTCTCCTCGGGTGTGTCTACACACGGACTGAGAGCCGCCTTCTTCCCGAGAGACCCTGCCACTGACTTACTGCTGTGCCCGCCTCCTCCAGGGTTTAAAGAGATCGCGGGCAGTCCAGCCGGCAGGCGTGGCTCAGGGGTTGAGCATCGACCTATGAACCAGGAGGTCAGGGTTCAATTCCTGGGCAGGGCAAGGCCCAGGTTGTGGGCTCCATCCCAATGGGGGATGTGCAGGAGGCAGCCGATCCATGATTCTCTCTCTCTCCCCTCTCCTCCCTCTCAGAAATCAGTAAAAGTGTGTGTGTGTGTGTGTGTGTGTGTGTGTGTGTGTATACTGTTTCCCTAAAAGTAAGACATCCCCCAAAAATAAGACCTACTTCATGGAAAAATAAGACATCCCCTGAAAATAAGACTTAGCGCATCTTTGGGAGCAAAACTTAATATAAGACACTGTCTTATTTTGGGGGAAACAGGGTGTACGTATATATATTTATTTTAAAGGATCACAGGCAGAAGTTAATTGGAGAGAAAAGTTCGCAGTGACGTGGGCAGGTTGACATCTGGTTCTCATACTCGCTGAACCAACTGGTCTCCTGCAGAGTCATCGGGACACAGAGGGATGCTTCCAATGTGGTTAGAGCAGCGGTTCTCAGCCTTCCTCATGCCGCGACCCTTTAGTACAGTTCCTCATGTGGTGTGACCCCCGATTATACAATTATTTTCCTTGCTACTTCATTACTGTCATTTTGCTACTGTTAGGAATCATAATGTAAATGTATGTTTTTTGATGGTCTAGAGGTTCTCAACCTGTGGGTGGAGCTACAGCTCTGCCTTCCTTCAAAAGCTCCACTAGTGGAATAACTGAAGGCCTGGGGCAGGCGGGTGGGGGTGGGATGAATGGCAGGGAGGAGGGGGACCTATATAATACTTTCAACAATAAAGATTTATTAAAAAGCCGAGACCGGTTTGGCAGTGGATAGAGCGTCGGCCTGGGGACTGAAAGGTCCCAGGTTCGATTCCGGTTGGGGGCATGTACCTTGCTTGCAGGCACAACTCCAGTAGGGGATGTGCAGGAGGCGGCTGATCGATGTTTTTGACTTTCTATCCCTCTCCCTTCCTCTCTGTAAAAAATCAATAAAAATATTAAAAAAAAAGATTTATTAAAAAAATATAATATCCTCCTCCCACCCCCACCCCCACTTCTACCCACTAAATAGTGGCTGACTCCTATGCCGACAGCTGCCTGGACCTCTCTCTCCCGCTCAGAAGCCAGCGTTGCATTCCGCTAATGTCACAGCTCTCAGGAGCCGGGAGCCAGGCACTGCCCGGTGAACTAACTAACGCAGGACGGCGGGGACAGATGGGAATGACAGATCTGAAAGGGCCTCATTTCTTCCTTCTTTCATCTTCTTTGCCCTGCACCTCTGTTTTCAAAAACAATTTCGAGGATTCTCTGAGTTTGGGACCCACTTAGATGGTGGTGTGTTTGGAGGAGAGGTGAAGGTCGCTTTAGAGATGCTTCATTTCATTTGAACAGTATATGCCGTCCCTTTCATGGACAGTGACTAATGAGAGAGGTTCCCGGCCCTACACGTCTAAGTCCCAGATCCCATTCTCTCCTGTCCCTTTCATGGTCTCACTCCCAGCTCCTTCTGCGCCTTGACCTTCTCAGGGGTCAGTCTGTGCGGCCCTCAGCTTGCTTTTCAGCTGGAAGCTAGGAATGTGTGGACCTGGTCTTGTAGGCTTGTTCCTCATTTGTTCATCTCTACCGTGATTGTTTTTCTGAATACAGTGGTACCTCGAGATACGAGTTTAATTCGTTCCGTAACCTTGAGGCGTGGGAAACTATGAGACGCTCGAGTCGAGGTAAACTGGTGGGTCGTGTGCAGCCGGCCGATCCTCGCGATGACTCCTATCTCAACTGTTGCTCATATTTCAAAGCAAAAATCACTCGCTCGATGGCTCGTATCTCAAAAATCTCGTATGTTAGGGCACTCGTATCTCGAGGTACTACTGTACCGTATTTTCCGACGTACAAGACGACTTTTTAACTCAGGAAAATCTCAAAAGTCGGGGGTCATCTTTTGTGTATGAATATATCACAACTTATTATCGCGTCTTATAGGTAGGTTATATCCCAAACTCTATATTTTTACTGGAAAAGTCGGGGGTCATCTTATACACCCAGTCGTCTTATATGCCAGGAAATACGGTACCTGAGGTACTGGAGGGTAGAGCCCTTGCCTCTGTTGCAACGAGGATGCCCACGGTTGGGGAGGGTGGCGAGACCAGATCAGGAAGAGATCAAATTTGCATCCGCTAAAGTGGTTATGAGAAACAGGGGAATCCTTGGGTGAAATTTATGTTATCATTTACAGCACGGCTTCTTGAAAAAGTATAGCGCCGCTAAAATAAAAAACGTGCAACGCTTTTTTTTTCTCCCTTTTTGTAACCCTCCATTTAAATTTTTATTGGGCAACTAACTACCTTGTTCCTCATGCTGACAGTGGCTGTTTGGGCTGTCGCTTTGTTCCCATCCTCCTTGGGCGCATCCCGCATCTCCTCTTAGCGGGGAGAGTAAATTAGCTGAGGTTCTGGCATGCGAGGGTTGCTGTGGTCGCCTGGAGGTGAGCTTGTAGCTGAGACGCACAGGCTAGCCCACCGGGGCCAGGACCAACTGCTTTTGTGAGAAATAAGAGGGGCTTACAGCCGAGACCGGTGTGGCTCAGTGGATAGAGCGTCGGCCTGCGGACTGAAAGGTACCAGGTTCGATTCCGGTCGGGGGCATGTACCTTGTTTGCGGGCACATCTCCACTGTGGAGCGTGCAGGAGGCGGCTGATCGATGTCTCTCTCTCATCGATGTTTCTAACTTTCTATCTCTCTCCCTTCCTCTCTGTAAAAAAAAGAAAAAAAAAAGTCAATAAAACATATTTTTAAAAAAAAGAAGAGGGGCTTACCTCAGACCACAAGGCCTTCAGGAACCCGGAAGAGGTGAGGCATGTAAATCCCCCCGGCCGCCCAAGTTCGAAGCAGATGTCAGCTGCAGAACCATCGAGGGCAGGCTCCGTGGTCCTCCTGTGATGGCCGGTCCCTGCGGACAGAGGACAGAAGCCCCGGGCCTCCTCTCCTGCTGTCAGGAGGACACGGGAGCCACCTGCTCTGCCCAGCTGCCCTCCCGGAGAAGAGGAGGAGCGAGAGGGAGGGCGTCTGAAAGACGCGACATTTATCCCCAATGACGGTTCTCTGGAGGGAAGGCGATTAATTTGCAACGTTGGAATGAACCCGGTGCTCATCGCCACTCAGCGGGTGGGTGCTAATGAGCAAGATTAGCCTGATTACTGACAAAACACGGGAGCTGAGCTTTCTCCCCACATCTGTGTGCACGGAGAGAAACTGCGGGACCCCATGCTGTGCGTGTGTGAGGTGGGGACCAGGGACGGATGGGTCCGTGTCAAAGTCCTGAGAGCACTTAGTGATAGAGAAGGAACGTTCTAGAAAACTGCATCTCGAGTGGTCCTGACGGTGTTCCCCACCCTCCATCTGCTATTACACGCGAATGCTATCATCTCTTTGATGAAACGGAATGAAATAAGGGCTCCTGGGAACAGGAGCCACGCACAAAGGGAGTGCCGAATCGCTATGAAATGGTTTTGGGACCCAGTGGGGATGTTATTAGGAAGCGGTCTTTGTGGTGAATCTGGAAAGATGAGTAGGATTTCAAAAGGAGACTGTTGGGCAGCCCAGAAGCAGGAGTCGGTGAATCGTGCCGATGGGAAAAGGAAGGGTCCTTCGTCCAGTATGTGGAGAACATGGAGCAGCGGTTCTCAACCTGTGGGTCGCGACCCCTTTAGGGGTCGAACGACCCTTTCACAGGCGTCGCCTAAGACTATTGGAAAACACCTATTTCCCATGGTCTTAGGAACCAACACACCGCTCCTCGGTGTAGCAAAATGTAGCCATGTCGTTTACTGTTGTCATATGAAGACTGTTACCCACGCTACACCACGATTCAAAACAAAATTTTATTTATCTGTAATTAGAAATAAATATTTCACAATATATAATTACATATCGTTTTTGGGATTAATCCCTATGCTTTAATTATGTTCAATTTGTAGCAATGAAAATACATCCTGCCTATCAGCTATTTACATTACAGTTCATAACAGTAGCAAGATGACAGTGATGAAGTAGCCACGGAAATAATTTCATGGTTGGGGGTCACCACCCCATGAGGAGCTGTCTTAAAGGGTCGCGGCCTTAGGAAGGTGGAGAACCACTGACATGGAGGGAAGTGGTGAAGAGGTGGACTGGGGCCAAGCTGGTGGGCAGGACAGGGAGTGTGCCCTGTCTGTGGCACATTGGGATCTGCAGGTGGGTTCTGTTCACCTCGCTCTCCTGCCGACACTCCCGGCTGCCTCCTCTCAGACAGCTCCTGTGCTAGAATGCGTTCACTAACCCCTCCGACCGGGTGTTCCTTGGGCACAGAGATTCTGGATCTGATACGTGTGGAAAGCGCCCTACATCACATCCACCACTTGGGGGTTCACAGATCCATTTGCATATTAATGGCTCTGAGAATGCCTACAGTGAAGGAACCTGCTTATCGTCGTTTACTGTTTTAAACCCAGCTGGATTATGGAGTTCTATGTCTTTTAGATTTATGAGTATTAATTTTACATGAACCCTTATTAGCTTCTCCCAAAACTAGTGTTTGGCTTTTCGACTTGTACGCCAACTCCTTGCGTGAACATTTCAAACTCTCATGATCGGTTCTCGCTGTGCAATGAATGACCTTCTCCTTGAGCATTTTTGATGCACTGTGTTTCTCAAGACTCACCTGTAATCTCCTCTGTGGAAACTTCTTTGGGAGGAATTGTTACTCTTTTTCAGGGCTTCACAACACTTTTTAAGGTGTCATATATTATAAAAGGCTAATATGCAAATCAACCGAACTGCCAAACAACCAGTCGCTATAATGCGCACTGACCACCAGGAGGCAGACGCTCAACACAGGGGCTTCCCCCCGGTGGTCAGTGCGCTCCCACAGGGGGAGCAGCTCAGGGCTCTGTGGCAGTGCTAAGGATGTCTGACTCCTGCAGGTGGGGAGCGGATATAATCTGTCAGTTGGACACCCCCCCCCCCGAGGGCTCCTCGAATGCAAGAGGGCACAGGCTGGGCTGAAGGACCCCCTCTGAGTGCATAAATTTCATACACTGGGCCTCTAGTATATTTACCATTATTGGCTTTCTCTGCTGTTTGAGTTTTTCAAGGGAAAAATACATACCTTGTTGATACAGTGGTACCTCGAGATACGAGTGCCCTAACATACGAGATTTTTGAGATACGAGCCGTCGAGAGAGAGCGATTTTTGCTTTGAAATATGAGCAACATTTGAGATAAGAGTAATCACGTAGATCGGCTGGCATCACACGACCCACCAGTTTACCGCAACTCGAGCGTCTCATCGTTTCCCACACCTCAAGGTGACAGAACGAATTAAACTCGTATCTCGAGGTACCACTGTATTTCAGATGTCCTCCTTACCCCCATCTCATTGACCCCCTCCACCCTGCACCCTCCCTCCCAAGGCCTTCACCATGCTGTTTCCGTGTCCATGGGTGAGGTGGATATGTATGCGAGTTCTTTGGTTAATCTCTCTCCACTAATTCACCTACACCCACCCTTATTGATCCGCTGATTGGTTTTTAAATAGAGGAGGGAATAAAGAGAGATGTAGACATGCTCTACTTACGTATGCACTCGGGCATTGATTGGTTTTTGCGTGTGCTCTCACTGGGGATCGAACTCACAACTGCGGCGTACAGGGATCGGCACTCTAACCATCTGCGCTCCCTGCCAGGGCGCTGGGTAGGAGCGATTGAACTGCAAAGCAGCTGAGCCTCAAATAGCATCACAGGCCTATGTTTTCAGGAAGGCACGGAGGCCACAGGCCACAATCACACAGACCCCCATCTGTGACAGGCCATGTTCTCAAATCCACGTACACGTAGGATCCACATTTTCATTGAGTACCCCGTCAATTTCACCAGATTAATACTTCATAAAACACCCGAGAATAAAAACTTGGGAGAGGCACACAGGATTCCTTTCTGTTTTTCATGAAACGAGAGGAAAACTGCTTTTGTTTACAACACCGGGATTGATTAAGAAACATCGAACCCTCTCCAGATCAAAATTAATCGCTTCTCCCTCCGAAGAGCTCCCACCCACGCCCCATCCCGAGCAATAACACGCTTGTTGTAAAACCCATCCAACTGCGAAATCAATCGCTTCTGGCTTTCAGGAGCGCTTTCCGATAAGATGGAGGGGCCGGCGCCGAGCGGAAGGGGGCCCATCTGTTTGAGGGCCGCGTTTTATTTTCCCACTTATCAATACGCATTTAGCCATTGATAATTACTTCGGATAAAAGCTGCGTCCGTAAATATTTAAAATGGGACAAGGGTGTGCTCGGGGAGGGTAGATGGCTTGGAGGGGGACTGGGATCGATGAAACCAGAAACTTGTGGTGAGACGGTTTCTATTTCTTGTCACATTCCGGAACGGTGCAGGGATAGAGAAGAGGATTAAATGAATTCCTTTGCTCTTGTTTTCATGCAATTTTCCACATAATACCCTTTGCTATAAAATGTGCCATGTTCAATTAAGGCATGCTAGTGTGTTGAAGTGTTTTTCAACAGCTCTGTTGAATCTTTTGGATGAGGTCAGCTCCCAGGGTCAAACTAATACATGCTAAATGCTTGTATGTAATTTTTCAGCTCGAGACAGGCTTGAAGCGTTGATTTGACGGACTCCTAAGAATAATTGGTTCTCTAGCAACCGCGACAGAATGGGATTCTTGAGACTAAAATAGGTCCCCTTTCCTGTAGCTCGTTTTGAGTAGCATCTTATAACAATCGCAGTTTTAAAGTTATTTCTATTCACCCAATGACGGTCACTTGTTTTTTCATTTTCAGTACCTTTGGTTCCTTGATCTTTCCATTGCTGGAAAGTTGCCTCAAACTGTCTCTGTTCATCACGCACAGGTGCTGTGCCATCTGCAATTGGTGGGGTGGAATTTGCAAACTTCTTGCATGATCCTGTTATACTGACCCCCTCAACATCTGCCATGAGTGATTTATTAAGATTGAGTGAAAATTATAGTTCATCACAATTCAGGCGCAAACTTTGCTGGAAACAAATGGTTGACTCACTTTTCAATGCTCCCCGCGCCTTTCGAGTTTTGATTGAGACATAAGTTCCTTTTGTTGTTATTGCGGATCCTAGGATTCCACAACTCTTTTCCTGTCTGCAGCACTTTCTATTTGTAAATTATCTGTAATTGAGAAATTAAGTTAAACACGGTCAGTAAACTTGAGTTTTACCCAGACACATGCACGCTCTGGGTTGCAACTTCTTTTTCAGATCAGATGCATGTTTCAGAGTATGGAAGATTTTGTGATTTTTTAAAAAAATATATTTTATTGCTTTTTTACAGAGAGGAAGGGAGAGGAATAGAGAGTCAGAAACATCAATGAGAGAGAAACATCAACCAGCTGCCTCCTGCACACCCCGCACTGGGGATGTGCCCGCAACCAAGATACGTGTCCTTGACCGGAATCGAACCTGGGACCCTTGAGTTCGCAGATTGGCGCTCTATCCACCAAGCCAAACTGGTTTTGGCAGATTTTGTGATTTTCAAAGAAATACAGAGACCTACTCTAGGCATCAAACCCTATGTTGCAATAGACACACACACACACACACACACACACACAGAGTAAGTGAAATCTAAGCTTTTTAAAACATATTACTCACACGGACAGCTATTTGATTGGAGTGGATGAAATCACTGGGGTCGGGTTAGCTGCTGGTGAAAGTTAGCCCTTGGCTAAAGTGTTATCTTTTTTTTTTAAATATATTTTATTGATTTTTTTACAGAGAGGAAGGGAGAGGGATAGAAAGTCAGAAACATCGATGAGAGAGAGATATCCATCAGCTGCCTCTTGCACGCCCCCCACTGGAGATGTGCCCGCAAGCAAGGTACATGCCCCCGACTGGAATAGAACCTGGGACCTTTCAGTCTGCAGGCCGATGCTCTATCCACTGAGCCAAACCAGTCGAGGCTAAAGTGTTATCTTACAGGACTGCATGTATCTGCTGAATAAATGCATCCCTGGTTTCAGCTGGAGAGCTCCATAAGGTCACCACCCCAAAGCAGGGGCTGAAATAGGGCCCTCCTCCCTGGAGACAGTGGCCTCCAACTCAGCAGCAAACCGCAGGCCCCGCCTCTGCTGGCTTCCCCTCAAACCCCTCATGTTCTCGCTGCTCTCAGAGGCCAGGGACAAAGAGGTGCACCTGCTGGGTCCCCGACTTAGTGTTAAGGCTCTGGACCCAGAGGCCAGCAGCGCCATGTCTCTCTGGGCAGCTCAGTCTTGGGCAGCCTCCGTGACCGCATTCAGCCTGTAATCAGAGAAGGACTTGTCTGTTGTCGTGTGTAAAATGGTTAAAAGGAGTCTCTCCAGAACTGCTATGGGGAGTGAAGTGACTCTCGCTAAGGCAGAGTCATGGACTTGAGTTTACATAGTAGGTTCTCGGTAAGTGGTGATGATTATTTAAAAAGTTGGGACAGCCGAAACCGGTTTGGCTCAGTGGATAGAGCATCGGCCTGCGGACTAAAGGGTCCCAGGTTCGATTCCGGTCAAGGGCATGTACCTCGGTTGCGGGCACATCCCCAGTGGGGGGTGTGCAGGAGGCAGCTGATCAATGTCTCTTTCTCATCGATGTGTCTAACTCTCTACCCCTCTCCCTACCTCTCTGAAAATAATCAATAAAATATATTAAAAAAAAAAAGTTGGGACAGCCCTGGCCCAGAGGGCGCAGATTGCTGTAACACCACCGAGGCGGGGGCTCAGCTCCGAGAGGAACAAAACGCCCAGGTGTGCCCCGCACACTTCCCTTCAAGGAGCACGTTCAAGCTAACAGCCACAGCACGCCTCCGGCACATGTGTCCTGCCCAGAGCGTACTTTGCACCATCATTAGGCAGCCACTGAGAATGATCTACAATAGTTTAAAAACCCAACCACAAACAACACAGCACAGGTGCAAGCGGAGGGTCATGAGTGAACTTTCCCCTCTGAGTGGTTTGCTGGACTATCAGGGCGATTAAAAGAACTACATTGAAAATGAATATACAGCCGAAACTGGTTTGGCTCAGTGGATAGAGCATCAGCCTGTGGCCTGAAAGGTCCCAGTTTCGATTCCTGTCAAGGGCATGTATCTTGGTTGCGGGCACATCCCCAGTAGGGGGTGTGAAAGAGGCAGCTGATCAGTGTTTCTCTCTCATTGATGTTTCTCTTTCTCTCTATCACTTTCCCTTCCTCTCTGTAAAAAATCAATAATACACACACACACACACACACACACACACACACACATACATACATATGTATAAATATATGAAAATGAATATACAAATGCACCAGGTCAAACCCGTGGGAGGCTGCCAGAGCAGGGCTCAGAGGGAAATGGGTGGCACAGGAGGCATACATTAAGGAAAGAGGGGAATCTCTACCCAGCAATCCACTCTCCTCCTCAGGAAACCAGAGTAAGGGGAGCTAATGAACTCCAGAATAAGTGAAAGAGGAGAACTGGTAAGAATTAGAGCAAAAATCAATGACTCCACCAAGGGACTCCACAGAGAAAATGAATGACTTCCCGACCAGAACCTTTGCCAGCTGTGAGACCCATCCCTTCTCCAGTTGTGAGGCCCGACCCTCTTCCAGCTGTGAGACCCATCCCTTTTCCAGCTGTGAGACCCGTCCCTCTTCCAGCTGTGAGACCAGTTCCTCTTCCAGCTGTGAGACCCGTCCCTTTCCACTGTGAGACCGGTTCCTTTTCCAGCTGTGAGACCATTCCCTCTTCCAGCTGGGAGACCTGTCCTTTTGCCAAGTGTGAGACCCATCCCTTTCCAGCTGTGAACCTGTCCCTTTTCCAGCTTTGAGTCCCGACCTTTTTCCAGCTGTGAGACCTGTCCCTTCTCCAGCTGTGAGACCCGTCCCATTTCCAGCTGTGAGACCCGTCCCATTTCCAGCTGTGAGACCCGTCCCTCTTCCAGCTGTGAGACCCATCCCTTT
>PVJN01047338.1:0-16053 GCA_004026805.1 Lasiurus borealis
GTCTTCTCAGGTTCCTTTAAGCAAACAGTTGTAACGAGCCAGCTCATCATACCAGCGGTCTCGAGAAGTCAGCCACAAGAATGCGTTTATCTCCTTTGTTGAACTTAATGTACATTCTCAGCGTGGAGACCTCATCTGGGGCTGTCATTTATTGTGCATCCCGCCCGTCTGGGCTCCCACAGGACACTTCTCATTTCCTGTCACCGTGGGAGTGAGAAGTCACAGTACCCCTTTGAGATAGGACCTTTCAGTCGGAGAGAGTCCGGTATGAACTTGAGAAAGGACATGAATGCTTTGTGGTAATCTGAGCAGGGAATTTGCTTCCGAGGGCCAGCCTAACGGTTTCTCAACACTCCCCACCCATCCCTAACGCGACCCTCCTGATGGCATTTGGAAGGTGGTGTGTTTATCTGGCCCTGTCAGCAAGGCCTTCTGAAAGAAGATGGAGAGATTCCCACATACGAAGACTCTCACAATTTCCTGTCCACCCATTTCCCTTCCAACTAGAGTATTCTTTTCCCTCTATCACGTCTGAAAGTCTTTATCTATCGTGGATGTTTCATCTCAAACTCCGTCTTCCCCATGAATTAAGCGCCCCCAGTCTGCAAAGTTACTCCCCCCCCCCCAATCTCTAGAACTGGCATGTTCTAGAGGATTGCTGACAATCCTCAGGGTATAGTCATAAAACTCTTCCTTGGCATGTTCATTACCATTTCCTTCATTCGATCTTCAAGGTCGGTCCTTTCTTCTTTCTTAGCGTGTCTCTCCTACTTCAACACTCTCTTAGCGAGCTTTCAGCTTCTCAAAGGCACCACAACCAGCCTCCAAATAGCAACGTAAGAGGGTTTCCAGCATTAGCCCAGAGTTTTTTTGTGTGTTTTTTTCTCAGATAATGGGATTGAGTCTAGGCTATCTGTCCAAGAGGCAATAGTCAATCTCACATGTTTCGGTAAATTCCGGCATCAAAGACCAAGGCCAAAAATAGATCCTTCAGTTTTTCAAAGCCAAGTTCATTCCTCTTCAGCAAACTCCAAGATAACATCTCCATGGTTACTAGTATTTAGGGGTGACAATAGGACTTTATGTAGCTAAGGCAGTGATTGGCAAACAGCGGCTCGAGAGCCACATGTGGCTCTTTGGCCCCTTGAATGTGAAAGTGAAATGTCATTCTTCCCTTTCACGGGTGAGAAAACAGAGGTTCAAAGAATGTTGTGCAAGAGCAAATGCTGTTGGTTTGTGTTTTGCCTTTAAGTTCTAGAACACTGACTACACTCTTGATATCGTACCAATTGCTAGGGGTGGATGAATAAGGCAGTCCCCACCAGATGGATGGCACAGTCTTGATTTCAGCACAAATTCATCAGAAACAAAAAATTTTGTTTTAAATTTTATTTTCCTTCTTCTTCCCATCTGGTCAACCTAAACATATCAGAATGGTCATTTCGGCTTGATTTTGAGAAGAGTGCAATCTGTGGAGAAAGAAAATTTGAGTATTTCTTTTTTTTAAAAAAAAAATAAATATATATATATATATTTTTTTTTTACAGAGAGGAAAGGAGAGAGATAGAGTTAGAAATATCGATGAGAGAGAGACATCGATCAGCTGCCTCCTGCACGCCCCCTCCTGGGGATGTGCCCGCAACCAAGGTATATGCCCTTGACCGGAATTGAACCTGGGACCTTTCAGTCCACAGGCCGATGCTCTATCCACTGAGCCAAATGTGAGTATTTCTAGGCAAGTGCCTGCAGAGGCTGAGTTTCCTTGACGCCCGGAATGAATGAGGGCAGTCGCGCTGCTTGACTTTGCCGGGCACAGACCCGAACCGCAGAGATAAACTGGCTTCCGATCATGTGTGATGTATTTTCCTAGGCGCTCATGCCAAGCCCGCTGGCTCCCACCGCCATCTCCCTTTGAAAGCTCCCCTTTCTGGGACAGGAGACCAACGGTCGCTTGGAGTTTGGAGCGAATTAAAACGGGTCCAGAGGCCCTGGCCCCTACGCAGCGGAGAAAACGGTTTGCATAATGACAGCTTACTCCTGCCCCGTGTCTGAGTCTGCTGCAGCCTCGGAAGAGAAACGGGGTTTTCAGATCTCACGCTTACTGGCACCTGAGGCCGGGGGGCACTCAGAGTGCTGGTTAATGCCAGCTGCCCTCGGACCGGCAGGACAACCAGGCTGCAGGGACACTTGGAAGAGAAGTCCACCTGCAAGGCCTTTAAGCCGATTGACCGCGTACCCCTGGCCACCCCAGACACGGTCTGGCTGAGCGCTCCCATATTTTGGGGTGATCAGAAAGGATGGGGCAAGTAGCCTTGAGGAGGGGGGAGCCGGGACAGCCCGTGACCCTCCTGGAGGTCTTTGAGGGGCCTTCGCAGCCAGTATATGAGAGCTTTCCCGTCGGTCATTTCCTGCGCACTCGGGCGGCACAGCATGGAGCCTGCCGCTAGGAGCGCGGTTTATGGCCGCCCCGCACACGTTTATTGGGCAGGATCTGAAACGCGGTGTCAGGTTCCGGTAATGCGCTGTTCCGGGAAGCTTTGTGAGAAGTTTAGTGGCTCAGAAAAGGGCCCTGGGAGAATTCTTAAGTTTCAGAAATGAAAGGGAGGGAGGACTCTGTATGGACCCCTCCCCACACACATGCGCACAGGCACACACCCCTTCCCGCTGATTCCTTGGTAGAGATGGACCGTTTTTCTTTCCAGAGAAACATCTGTGCTGAAGATGGATCATCCCTGGGCTTTTCGGAGCGCCAGTGCCCAGGTTTGCCATTCGCCTGCAAAAAAGATTCATCCGTATTTATACGAAGTCACGGCACATGTTTTAATCCCCCAGATGGTTTATTTGACATGGCTGTCTCTCTCCCATCCAGCCCGAGCTTCCTTCTCTATTTCACAAGGAAACGGTTTGATAGGAACTCCAGGCAGATGATTATTATTATTATTATTTAATATATTTTATTGATTTTCTTCATAGAGAAAGGGAGAGGGATAGTTAGAAACATCGATGAGAGAGACATTGATCAGCCGCCTCCTTCACGCCCCCCACCGGGGATGTGCCCGCAACCAAGACACATGCCCTTGACCAGAATCAAACCTAGGACCCCTCAGTCTGCAGACCGACGCTCTATCCACTGAGCCAAACCGGTTCTGGCCAGATTATTATTTTTTTTTAATGTTGCAAGAAGGGGGGAGATTTGACCTTGCATCATTGGCCCCGGAAGAAATGTTGGCTGTGCCATCCAGCTTGGGCCCTGCAGCCCTCCCGGCTTCCCGCCACATATGGAGAGTGCTCGAGAGAGGACGATGCCCAGGACGTGTTTGTGGGTGGAACACATGATGATGAGACAGATGGATAAATACAGGGCGGGCAGTATCGTTAATCGGTGTATCTGCTTCCCATTTGACATCAAAAGACTTGGCCAATGGACATTTTTCAGGGACTGTTTATGCAGCTCTGGAGCAGATGAACTGATAAGAAAGACACGAGGGATTTGTTCCCAACATGAAGGGAGACTCGACCGAGTTAGTTGAAAGATGAACAAGTGCGTGAAATGAATGCCAGCCCAATCCTCATACAATGCACCGCCCCTTCTTCTTTAAAAAAAAATATTTTATTGATTTTCCACAGAGAGGAAGGGAGAGGGATAGAGTTAGAACATCGATGAGAGAGAGACATCCATCAGCTGCCTTCTGCACGCCCCCTACTGGTGATGTGCCTGCAACCAAGATGCATGCCCTTGACTGGAATTGAACCTGGGACCTTTCAGTCTGCAGGCCAACGCTTTATCCACTGAGCCAAACCGGCCTCGACATGCCACCCCCTTCTTGACTGGCCAGTTAGATTACTTGCAGCCTCTCCATTGAACACTGCTCCCTGTCCTTCCGGCCTGCTTAAGCCCTGCCTCTCTCTCCCTCACCCCCAACCTGGACCTGCCGGGGCCCCATCTACCTCTCTTCTCCTCTCCTGTTCTTTCTTTCCCGTTTTACCTTCTTAATTCCACATTCTCTATTAACCTTTCAATCCCAATCCCAGCATTGGCTTTAATGTCCATCTGTGTGTGTGTGTGTGTGTGTGTGTGTGTGTGTGTGTGTAGTGCCCTATACTTACCTCTCTTCATGATCAACATACTGTATTTTCTGGCATATAAGACAACCCCCAACTTTTCTACTTTTCTAGTTAAAATATAGAGTTTGTGATATACCCGCCCTGTAAGACAGTCATAATAGGTTGTGATATATTCATACAAGGAACACTAACTACATCAAATAAATAAAAAAAGACCCCAGACTTTTGAGAAGATTTTCCTGGGTTAAAAAGTCATCTTAAATGCCAGAGAATACGGTATTGTAAGACTCCAGGGATGATGATGATGGGGAAGGAGAAGAAACACATTATTATTCTATAACTTAAGAAAAAACAAGTGACCATCTGAATAGACGACCTTCTAGCGCCAAAATATTTAAAGATGATGAATAAGACAATGTTCCCCTTATTTACAAAGAGACATAGTCGAAAGATCTAAATTATTTGGAAAGCCCTCCACCCTCTTCCCCCCAGAATGGGATTACTTGTTAATTTATATGTCAACTACAGTACTATGGGCTGAATTGTGTCCACTCAGTAGTCATATGTTAAAGTCCTAACACCCAGTGCTATGCTTTGGAGGTGGGGACTTTGATACATAATTAGGTTTAGATGAGGTCATGAGGGTGGGGCTCTCAAGATGGGATTAGTGCCCTTGCAGAGAGAAGTGGTCATCGGTTAGCTGACCAGAAACTAACCAGTTGGTGTTTTAATCTTGGATTTCCAGCTTCCAGGATTGTGAGGAAATACATGTCTGTTGTTTTAAGCCACCCAGTCTGGGGTATTTTGTTATGGCAGTTCAAGCTAAGACACATAGCAAAACAGAACCCATTAATACTCATTCCTGATGGACAGAAAGATTATATATTTTTTTTAGAGAGTCATTGAAAGCTCTTCCTTCCTGGGAGAAAAATTCCAGATGGAGGTTCTTCAATTTCAGACAATAGACTCAACAGTCTCCTAACATTCTTCCGCTCCACTATTCTCCATGCAAGGCATTCAGGGGTATGTGTGGAAACTTGGTTCAATATTGTTTACTGAAAGGTAAATTTCTACTTGAAACCTCCCCCCAGGTGACCCACTGCCCTAAAGCATAGTCTGCTATTGCACATGATTCATCAGCAATTATCTCTCTTCCCCATGGACCTTTGCATATGCCATTTAACCCCTTTGTAATCCCCAAGTCCCCGCTCCTCCCTTCCCTCATGTTTTAATAACTAACTACTACTCAGCTTGAGAATTCAATCCGTGCATCACATCTGTGGGAAACCTCCCTTGGTTTCCTCACGGCTGGGAAGGTGTCTGTCCCCCGTGGTCCTAATTCATCATAGACATCGCCTTTACATCTCTGTGTGGTGACTGTCTCCTTGTTTGTCTCACGCCCTACATGCTAACCTCTTAAAAGGCGAGGTCTGTTACTTCTCTGCAGTGTGTATACCTAGAGCTTAACCCAACAATTGGCATGTGTGTGCACTTAAGTTTTTATTGAGAAAATGGTGAAATGAGTCATTTGCTTTCCGGGTCTTTCCGACTAGCATTGTTACGATGACTCATCGTCACAAGCTCAAGGTTGATCCCCGCAATTCAGAGTTATATCTCTCTAGCTGGCACGCCCCTACGTTCAAATCCCCCCCTTTGTCTCTCCTGACCCCTAAGTCCCACTCATTCTCTAGCTTTCAGTATAAGCACAGCGTCAGGACCTGTTTGTTCTGGCATAAAAGTTTGAAGCAGGAGAGGAATAGATTTCAAGGAACGTCTCTGGTCTTTGACTTGATCCTTCATTCCCAGAAGAGGAGACTTGGGTTTTTATTCTCTCTCCACTTTTTGCTTTTTTTTTTGTAATGAGATGATATGTACATAAATAAACTTCCTGGATGAGCATGAATCCAGATAACAGAAAACATCTCTTTCAACACCTCTTAATCTTACCAAATGATGCATACAGTAAAGTTACAAATATTTGTACTGGAGCCTTTTGGATTGGCTCCTGATAGAGAATTTCTTCAGAATATCCCGGGACAGTTAAGACAATCTAGCTTTCTTTGCAAAAACCACATTAGTAGAAACGCGCTAAAAATCACCCTACTTGGCCAAGATTGATGGACTCATTGATTTGAACGTTTATGAAATTTTTTAGAATGTGATGTTTGGTGTTGAAGGTTTTGCTTAGGAGAAAATGCACTTTTCAAACACTGATCTTGCTTTAGACAAACTAGCTCTAGCTTCAAGTGTGGTACTAAAAAAACAAAGCAAAACAAAGCCTTGGATTTTTATTGAAGATGGTGGGCAATTTGCTTTCTTTTTTTTTTTTTTTTTGTCTGGGATCCGATTCAAGTGCCTCGATTCGGTTTATTACAGAATTAACTAAACTACAACTCAAAGGAAAAATTTTAAAGATGATTTTTATAGCAATGACATCATTATATAAAATGCTGGCATTTCATATTTTCCAAACAGAGACTTGGAAATAACAGAATACAAGTAAAATTAAAAAGAAGTTGAAACGAATCCAATTCTGTGTTTTTCTTTCCATTTTTTTTTCTAACCAGGCTCTCTGTTGCCAGCTTTTACTTTGCATAATAATATATGATGAATTGTCCAGGAAAGACCCAGTGGGTACATTTCTCTTAGAAATAAGTCTCACTGTGCAACAGAAGGCCAAGTTCTGGGGCAGTTTGCTTATACAGGCATGTCAGCTTTTCCTTATTGCTGAGCAATTGACCACCCTGGGCATTTGTCACATATATGGAGGCGCCGATCCCCAGAAAACAGGAGACACAAATCACTCTATTCAAATGCATCCCTGTTTCTAAGAGAAACAATACCAACTCAACACATGCACTGAGTGGCCAGATGATGATGATCTCTGAATGCGTAAAAATCTGGCCACTCAGTGTCTATCCTATAGAATAAAAGGCTGATATGCAAATTGTCCCCTGGACCAGGAGTTTGACCAGCAGGCAGGCCGGCCAACCTGGCCAGAGGGTGGGCATGTCTTAATAAGAGCATATTCTATTCCCCTAGGAATAATTCTCTTAATAATAGAATATGCTCTTATTAAGACATGCCCTCCCTCTGACCAGGTTAGCCGGACCCCACCCATGCATGAATTCATGCACTGGGCCTCATACACACACACACACACACACACACACACACACACACACACACATGTGTATGTATATATACATACACATCTATATACACACACACACACACACACACACACACACACACTGTGGGGCCAGGTTATTATGCGTTCAGAGATCATCATAATCTGGCCACTCACTTTATATCCTACTAGCGATAGTACTAGTACCAGCAACGTTACCTCAATATGCTGAAGCTTTAAATGTCTAACATTTTAGTACATACTTATTTAATTATTCTAAATCATTACCCATGGGGGCCAGAACTGTGGGCTTTAAAGAATTTTGCTTGCATATCTTCTACAAGAATTTTGAAAAACTACAAATCCTCTTGTACATTTTCATTTGATATACACGATATTTCATTGTAATTTGAAGTAGCTGTCAAAGATATAATTCTCATGATAAATATTACTATTATAAAGTAATTCTCTGTACAATTGATGACAAACTGAAATATATTTTCTTCAATAATACCAAATATAAAAAGGAAATAGTTATTGGAAATGCACCCTCCTATGGATGTACTGGGATTCCCCTCACTCAATACTTTAATGGATAGAGGGATGACTATTGTTTATTGCTAGAAGGAGGCAGGATCAACTGGAAATTAATTACAAATAAGAGAAGGCATTGGGCCACTAAAAAGTAGGAGCTTATAAAAGATTTCTATTTTTAAGAGAATTATTCCTAGGGGAATAGAATATGCTCTTATTAAGACATGCCAGTTCTGCCAAAACCAGTTTGGCTCGGTGGATAGAGCATCAGCCTGTGGACTGAAGGGTCCCAGGTTCAATTCCTGTCAAGGGCATGTACCTTGGTTGCAGGCACATCCCCAGTGGGGGCCGTGCCGAAGGCAGCTGATCAATGTTTCTAACTCTTTATTCCTCTCCCTTCCTCTCTGTAAAAAATTCAATAAAATATATTTTTTAAAAAAGGCATACCCGTTCTAATGTACAGTAGAAATAAATAAGCAGACCAAAAGTTGACAAATGAGAAACAATTTGGAAAAAGATCAAGTGAAAATGTTCTTTTTATGAGTTTGAATAAAGGGTTAAAAAAGATAAAATGTTAACTGACTAGAGACATATCTTTTATTTCAACATATAATGTTGATCTGTAAGAAATACGTATGAAACTTTTTATCTCCTTAAAATAATGCAAACTATGCAACTGAGACTTGAGATGTCTGAACGTATTCATTAAGCTCTTCCTTTTTATTCTAAATGAGGAAAATGAAAAGAGGGTGTGTTGTGTGCTGAAGTGTAATTTCCCAGCACACTTTTTATGAATCTTGACCTTCTAATCCTAAACTAGATTGGTAACTACGTAGACAGGTTCATAGGTAGGTAGTAGCTAGCTATATAGAGGCACGGAGCTTTGCCTTGAGTGTGTGGCCTGAATAACCTCAGACAGTGCAGGCTTGCGTATTTCTTATTAATATTTGCTTTGCTTCCACAAGTCTATCCCTCTGAGAGATACATTCTTTGGTAATATTTGTGGAATTGAAGAGGGAAGACTTTAAACAAATGTTAACATTATTATGGTCATGAAAAAAGGTTTATCAGACACAAATATTTCAGAATGTTCCTTATTTTCTGCCCTGGAGAGTTTTGCACTCCAGTGAGTGTTCCACAATATGATTCCATGCACCACAATTTGATTCGGGATGGATGAGAGTTATACTTTTCTCTGATACACAAAGAAAGCAAAGATTCTGTAAGGGTACCTGGGAATAAGCTGGTGCTGTGAACACAGGTAAATGATCAGACATCAGTTTTAAGGAAGAGTAAATGGAAGGAGTCTGAGGATCTAGAAATTGCCTCCCTCAACACCACCTCTCACTATATATCTCCTAGGAATGTCTCTCTAGACCTCCACCGTTACTGAGTTTATCAGTTCTGACAGCCAGGAAGTTGAGAGGGAGAGCAGAAATCAGGGCTGATTTGATTTAATGTCAGCGGGGTTCGGGAAATTGTCACTTGCAAACCCCAGTTCAGTCCTATTCTGAGGATCCTGTCAACCCTCGGACACACCAACACACTCATAGGAACAATGATAACTTGGTTCAGATATTGACTCTGCCTCCTGTTGGCTGGGACCCTGACAAATTATGTAATCACAGATGACCTGCATCTCAGATCAGAGATGAAAATACTAACAGTTTTTACTTTATAGGCTGAATGGTTGGAATTATTAATAGTAGTAGTACATTCACCCTGTTCTGTTTTCTTTCACCAAAAAGATAAGGGAGACGAAGTTTTATCTAAAATGCTGGATACTCTGTATCTTTTTATTAGATTTCAAACATTGCTTTTGAAATTTAATTTTGTTTACAGATCATGACCTGGCCCAGAACCTGACATTTTTACAATGTGATCCACAATGTGAAGGCATAAAATGATTTTGTAAATATATCAGTTCAATAAAGAATAACTCAGTTCTCTGAACATGGCTGGCTCCTCAGAGTTTGGGGTGTGGTTCATGGATGGACAATTGTAAAGGATTAATGATGTCATGATCAGGGTACGTCATGTCATTTGTAAGACCTAAAACTACTAGAAATATATTTTTATCTTGACTCTGGAGAATGAATTTTTAAAATAACCATAATAAATGTTATATTGTTTTCTAATACTTTTATCCTAATAGAGAGGTGAACTTTAAATTTGGAAATATCTCCAGTATTTGAGGTAATGTCTTCTAACTGGAATGTATAATACATTCTCAATTGATTTGGAAAGTAGACATTTAAATTTCAAAAATTGAAAGTCAAAATGGAATTGAATTAAATGATAAATTAAAATTAATTTAAAATTCTTCTAAATTTATATTTTGAAAGCTTTTTTGGAATGGGAATTCCACTAATCCCGAACCATTCTAGACACATCCTCTCTCCTTAGAGTTTGAAATTGAGGTGAATACTAGTAGATTCTACTAGTCTTGTGAACCGAGAGCATATAGTAAATTCCAGAATTATAAGACCTATCCTTAAACCTGGCGAGGAAAAGGAACAAATCTACAGAGAAATATGCATGAAGCAGGAGGAGGGAGAGAAGTAAAGCAAAAAATCAGAGACTAAGAGAGTCTAAGACTTTCTTTGTTGCCTGGTGATATTTTTATTGCTTTTCCAGTTCTTTCTCAAGCTTCAGTTACCCCTACCTCTGGGATCTTTGAGAAACATGGAATACTAACAATTTTTTTTTAAATCGTATTGCATCGTCTTGTCAGGAAAACACTTGTCCAGATGAGGAAACACTGCAGTTTTTTTTTTCACTCAACCAGTATTTCACAAATGTTTACTCTGTACAGAGCGCTATGTTCTGTGCAGGGCATGAACAAATAAACAAGATAGACACAGTGTCAAGCTCACCATCTGAAAGGCAGAAATGAATGATGATAGTTAGCAGAGGATGCCCTACATTGTGGCCATAATAATAACACCTGGCCTGTGCTAATGGTTCTGGAGAAGCCTTACCATGAGAAAGTGATGTTTGGCCTGAGGTTGATGGGTGAAAAATAGGGACAGCACAGCATCTACTCTGTGTGCGTTTGAACCCAGCCAACCTTGCTTTCCAGTTGTTAATACAGTGGTACCTCGAGATACAAGTTTAAATCGTTCTGTAACCTTGAGGCGTGGGAAACTATGAGAAGCTCGAGTCGAGGTAAACTGGTGGGTCGTGTGCAGCCAGCCGATCCACGCGATGACTCCTATCTCAACTGTTGCTCGTATTTCAAAGCAAAAATCGCTCGCTCGATGGCTCGTATCTCAAAAATCTCGTATGTTAGGGCACTCGTATCTCAAGGTACCACTGTACCAAAATACTTCTGGGAAGGAAGCATAGTGAATTGTTTGCTCCCCACTCAAATTTTCAGAGGCAATTTGGACAGTTGAAAGAAAGAAAAGAAAAAAAAAACACCCACCAAATGTGGAAATATGATTCAAAATGAAAGTGAAGAGCAATTGGTATATTTCCCAACCCTTACTTCCAGCAAAACATAACTCCAAGCATCTAAGAATCCTTTCTAAACTCCGAGGTTAACACAGTAACAATTAAGGTGTTTAAGACACTTAGTAAAAGTGATCTGACCCCAGTAGAGTTATTATCTCTTTATGTTGGATAAAAGGCAATTAGAACGCCGAAGCTTGCCACCTGGGATGTGGAGAAGAATTAGCTAGATTTCCTCTTTCGGGGACCTGGCTGCAGCTTGATGAAGCACCTAATCAAAGGTCTTTGTTTAATTTTAGTTTCCTTATCAACCCAAAGCACCAGCTTTCTGAGTACCCCGTCTGTGGTCTGTGTCAACATAGCAGTTATAGGTGAGGGGAGATGGCGTCCTTTGTGGGTGCGGGTCTGCGTTCCATTTCTTCCCCTTTAACCGTGGACCAGCTAACGGACACCTACACCTGATATTTCTTAACAAAAATTCACCTTTTAAAAATGGGGCATGTATCCTGGTTGTGGGCACATCTCCACTGTGGGGCGTGCAGGAGGCGGCTGATCGATGTCTCTCTCTCATCGATGTTTCTGACTTCCTATCTCTCTCCCTTCCTCTCTGTAAAAAATCAATAAAATATATTTTTAAAAAAGGCTAGGTTAATATTAATAATTAGCTAGCAAAGTGCAGGCAGAGAGCACACCAGACAGGAATAGCTGAATGGAGGCCCCGGGGCAGGAAGGAATGCGAAAGGTTGTTGTCTTTGGACAGAGGAGCAAGAGGGGGAGAGTAAGGGGAGGGACTGGGGAGATAAGCAGGGGCCAGAGGATGCAGAGCGTAGAACTGCAATAAGAATTTGCCAATTTATCCTAAATGCTGCCCAGAGGTTTCAGGCAGAGAGATGAGATGATCAGATGTGCACTTTTGAGACAATGAATTCGAGGCAGTGGATACAGGCGCTTTTGTTAGAAAGCCATTGCATGGGTTTGTATGGCTTGGACTAAGGCTATACTCATGATGGTTAAAATAGAGAAAGCGGGGAAGGGATGGACTTGAGAGAGATTTAAGAGATGGAAAACATGCATCACCCCATAAATTCTAAGAAGAGACAGTTTAAGCAGGATGGCCACGTTTGCAGGTTGGGAACACTGGAGAGGAAGCTGGTTTGGATCAAGTTCACTTTTGTTCACATAGCGACCTTGAAGTGCTTGTGAGACATCTAAAAGGCGGGGCTAAGTAGGCAGGTCTGAAACCCAGAAAGCACAATGGATATTGGTACATGGGTGGTACTTAAAGCATTGGATGTACTTAAGATGTCCCAGGCCTCCTCTCTCTGACCAACATTTCACCAAGTCAGAGAGAGGAAGCTTAGGAGAGAGTCCCAAATGGCTCCAAGTTTCAAAAGTCCAGTATAGAAGGAAGGTAGTAGAAGAACCCGGAAAGAAACAACCAGAAATGGCCCTGACTGGTTTGGCTCAGTGGATAGAGCGTCAGCCTCCAGACTGAAGAGTCCCAAGTTCGATTCCAGTCAAGGGCATGTACCTTGGTTGTGGGCATATCCCCAGTAGGGGTTGTATAAGAGGCAGCTGATGGATGTTTCTCTCTCATCGATGTTTCTAACTCTCTATTCCTCTCCCTTCCTCTCTGTAAAATATCAATAATAATAATAATAAAGCAACAACCAGAAAAGGGAAAAGAGAGACTGGAAGAATTCTAGTGGTACGTCCATAATTATTGTAGGGGCCAACTTTCTGAATAACTCCTGAAAACTTTTGAGGAATTTCAAGTTTCTCTTTGAGTGGCAGGGAAATACATCGCTTATGACAAATCGGCCCTCAGTCGTCCACACAGCTGGGTTTTGGGAAAATTGTTCTAGAATATGGGTCTGTTTTTTTCTGAACGAAGACCCTGGTCTTCTATGCAATAATCTAGTAGCTGTTCTTCAGTGGTTCTACCCAAAGCTTTGTCAGTCAATGAAAGGGCGTACTACTTTGGGACAGAAAAAATTCTAAATGGCGACTGGCAGAGGGAAGTCGGCTTCCAAATTCCCAATGTGCTTTTCACCTATTGAAGTGTATCCAAGGGGGTTGGCTTTCTCCCCATTGTTTGCCAATGGGAATGGGAGATTCAATTATTCTAACGCCGGGAGTCCACCTGGCCACTAGAGGGCTCCAGTCACACAGGTGATAGTTTGTTACAGAGTCACGGGGGCCAACCACCGTCTGTTCAAAGTCTATCTGGGAAACGAATGTATTTTTGTACGTTGCAGTCATACAATAGAGTTAGTGTTAGAAACACCGACTGAGAAAAAAAAATAGATGGAGCGATTATATTTCCCTCTGCTTGGAGGTCTTTTCCCAACTGCATATAATTTACACAGGTTGGCAACCTACAAAATTCTTTGTTAGCAAATTATAGTGTACAATTACTTCTTAACTCCGTCTTTGTTTCTTTACCCTCTTGTTCCTGTGAACAATTTTATCCTTCTTTCCTACTTTGTAGAGGTTGCAGAGGGGGAAAAAAAGAGAGAGAGAGAAATTAAACTAAAGCAGAAAATGGAAACTCTGTTCTTTTCTACCCTTGTCCTACTGGTCTACCACAAATATCTTCCTCAATGCTTCTCAGTACATATAATGCAAGGTAAAATCATTCTCAGCATCCCTATCGGGAATTATGCTCTGACAATGGAACACAACTTTTTGAGGGGAGATATGTTGTCATCACATATTACCCCCAAATTCTTCAGGAATAGGCCACCCATTTGGGGATGCACTAGGTTGGAAACTTACCTATTTGCAGGCTTTTGTACAATTTTTTTTTTTTTTTGCGTGGCCTTTGGACACAAAATCAGGTACTGGAGGAAGTGTAAGAGGCAGCCCATGAGTTTAAGCTTTCTACTCCATCTCTAGGCTGATCCTGCTAGCCTAACACCAAGGGATTCCTGGATCTAGAAAATAAAACAAAAAAATGATTTTTAGAAAGACAGAAAGGGGGAGAGAGAAAGAGAGAGAAACATCCATGTGAGAGGGGAACATCAATCAGCTGCCTCCTGCATGCCCCCTACAGGGGATCCAGCCCCAGACCCAGGCATGTGCCCTGTGACCAGGAATTGAGCCAACAAGCTTTCATTGCCAGGACGGTGCCCAATCAACTGAGCCGCACCAGCCAGGGCCTGGGTTTAGAAATTTGTTGCTATATATTCCTCTTTGCTCTGACAAAGGTGGATTCTCTAGGCATAGAGCGAGATCAAAGAGCTTTTTCTGCCTTCTCCCACCCCCACACCCAAAAGGAGTTAGTTCTACTTTGGAGCGAGAGTGTAAAAACCCTCAGCAGATCTCTGGTGAGTGTATCTGCTACCAACTCAAAGCCTGACTGACCTTGGCATCTTCAGGGACTCGCAGGAAAGAGCAAGCTCACCATTCAAGGTAACAACCACGTATTGTGGCCTAGGAATCCAAAATAGGTAGAATCTCATTTGGACCAACAGTGTGGGTTAGAGAGTTACTACATAGTCTTTTTCTTCTAGTCTCAATTGTTAAATCATGAGCGATACATATTTCTATCTGCTAGATTTCTCCTTTTGTGCTTTTTAAAAATACATACTGCTGAGACTGGTTTGGCTGAGTGGATAGAGCATAGGCTTATGGACTGAAAGGTCCCAGGTTTGATTCTGGTCGAGGACATGTACCTTGCTTGCGGGCACATCTCCACTGTGGGGCGTGCAGGAGGCGGCTGATGGATGTCTCTCTCTCATCGATGTTTCTGACTTTCTATCTCTCTCCCTTCCTCTCTGTAAAAAATAAATAAAATATATTTTTAAAAAAATATACATACTTTTTATTAATTTCAGAGAAGGGGAGGGAGTGAGGGAAGTAGAAACATCAATGATGACAGAGAACTATTGATCAGCTGCCTCCTGTACACCCCCTCTGAGGATCAAGCCCACAAACCGGGCATGTGCCCTGACTTGGAATCGAACACTGACCTCCTGGTTCATAGGTCAATGCTCAACCACTGAGTCACACCAGCTGGGCATCTCCTTTTTTGCTTTTATCAATGACCGGTCACTTAGGAAGTGTCACTTAGGACTTTCATGAGTGTCATTTCTGCACCATTGTTATGGTACCAAAACAAATTATAAAATACAAATGAATATATTGTAGGGTTTGAACCGATTCATGTTTATTAAGCTCCTTACGAAGGTGGCATTACACTGTATTTGAAGCCATTTAAAAATCGACAAAATGCATTTCAAATATCTATTTTCGGGGCCAACGATCAAAATCAGACAGTTCACCTGCTTGGTGGATTTTACTCTGTACATTTTTGCTTTTATCAGTCGACATCGCTTTTGATCTGAAAAATTTCTGCAATAAACTAGAATATATAAACAGGGGGATCAGATATCTCCTCCTAAAAGCCGCTGCTTGGATGCCTCCCAAGTCCGTCTCGATTGCCAACAGAAGCATTATTCACACAGTTCGAGGGACACCTGAAGGAGGAATGTTTGGAATAATCGAAACATCACATGGCAATCCCTTGCTAATTGCGGCACAATTGCCAGCGTTTAAAAATTGGCAGGAGCACTGGCTCGCAACAGTTTCCTTTACCCTTTACAACGCGGCCATTGGGATAATAGGACTCTAAGGGAGGTTTCTCTCTATTGCCCTGTTTCCTTTCTTCTACCTTTTTCCATGCATTAATCAGGAGCTCGTTTTGGTAAAGATGAAGATGGAGGATGTTTCCATTTGTAAAGCTGATCTCAATCCTTTCTGTTCGCTTTCCAGTGCAATCTGTCCATGTAAGACGGGTAGGCTGTGAAGGAGAGGAGAGGAAACAGTCGGAAAGAAAAGGGGGAGGTTGGCAGAGAAGATGGGGCGGG